>JAOWBN010194381.1:0-27481 GCA_028565015.1 Pinguicula moranensis
TAATAAAGTTGATGATTACATAATGCCAGGAGTAGTTATGATAACATGTTGCAAGAGCATGAAAACAGAATTTTTTTTTGAAAACCCTAGTGAGATAGGGACACGTACAAATATACTTCAATTATAGTGATAATCTTTACTAAAATATTGTAGATGTAAGATTCAGACGTTCGGTTAAGGGGGATGATTTTTTTGGGTGTGGGTGGGGTGGACTATGCAAAAAAAAAAATTGTTTTCTTAAAAAATCAAATTTATTGCATTTTACGTACGTTGTTATTACCCCAGAAGATATATTGAGCAAGACACAAGTTTTGAGTTGAAGATGGCTGAAGTCAAACATTATGCTGCTGAATTTTTGTTATTCAGGTATGTGATATGATGATAGAGTCAATGATCTATCTCAAGAACTGTAATTAATTTTTAAATTGAGACAGGACTTGAAAACTTTGAACTTTCGGGGCAAAACTCATTAATAAATTTTGCTTAACAAAACAAAATTGCATTTGAAAAATCAATTAAGGGGGTGGCAGCCCGTGGTTCAGCACACACACCAGTGTGTGTGTGTGCTGATAGTCCTTTGCATGCTGTGGGACAAAATTGAAAGTGTGTCTTTATCTTTTCCAATCTTTTTTCTGTGGGGATAGGAATGAAAATGATCAATGAATGTGTTCTTCCAACTGTTTCTATCTTTTGAGTTTTGATTAGAGTTGTCTTTTTCTTCACTCTTGCTACTGTTGGGGCTCACATTCAATTTTCATTCAAGCTGCTCAGTATACTTTTTTGGTTTCCTTGTTTGCTTTTGTGTAGTTGAAACTTCTTGTCTCTCTGTCTGCCATGGTTGGTCAACAGAGAATCAAAGGAAAAATAGTTGAGTTAATCATTCAAGAGGATGCAATAAGCTGCAATTGCATTGACTGAATTTGGTAGTTCACTTGATAGGAGAACAGTGTCCGCAAAAGTGTAGAGGTCTAGAGTTCCCATAACCTATCCAGTAAATTCTCAATCGTTGGGGTTTGGGGGTCAGATATACGCAACCTAACCCTTGTAATTATACAAAGAGATTATTTCATTATGATCCAAAATGCATTACGTCATTTGATGTATAGATTCCAACAATTTCATTAATTGAAGTATTGAATTTAATAGAGTCATTTTAATATAGCCCATTATTAGCACAAAGCTAAAAGAATAGTTCAATACAATACACCTGAGTGATATAAAACAAAATTCAGAAAAAAGTATGTAGCTTAAGGTTTTATACACTAACACTTCTTTAAAATAATTTTGTTTTTGGGTAAGTAATTTTTTTTATTAAACACTCACTTTAAAAATAAGTTTTGGTTTAAAATAAGTAATAGTTCAATGTTTTTTTAATTTTATACATAATTATTTTTAAATTGTTTTGCAAATATTTTTTTAAAATATTTTTTTTACGAGTTTAGTAGAAAATTAACGTTTTCCCATATAAAGTGAGAGAGTAATGACTATACCGAGACCTAGGCAACACCAATCGGGAACCGAACTGATGGTCCCCATAACTCGCTTTAACCCACCCACAACTGGCGACCACGGGAGTCTGGTTACGATCCAGGAAAATCTTGGACCGCAAACTGATGGTTCCAAACGATTCGATCCGATTCAACTGGACCGCCCACCTCTAGTTTTACCCTATATTTATTATAACAAATCAATGTTTTTTTATTAAAAAAAAAGAGTTCATTAGAATAATTTAATTGAAATTCTTTTTAAAAAAAATGACATATAAACTGTCCACGCTTTTGATGGGATGATCCATAAGTTGCTATTCTGGTTGTAGCGATTTGACGGTTATATTGTTATATTGAGGTAAGATTGGAATGTTAAAAAGTAAAACAAATTAACCCCTGGTGCACCAACCCACACCGTCAGCTCAGCTGCATTTATGTTTGATTACGATGGTTACCGGCTTCTCCTTCACCGGCGCCGGTGTGCTCGCAAGGGTGGTTCAGGTTTTCTTAGTCGTAGCGGCGGCATTATACTTCGTAATTCTGTACAGTGCCAATAACTCCACTGAGTTACGAAAGACACATGCCGCAAGCGAAGGAGTGGCGGTTCTCTTCCCTCGGTGAGTTTATTTTTCAAAATGCGGTTGTTTCTTCCTTGATTCAGTTCATTGCAATTGTCTGTTTGTAAATGAATGTGACAAGAAAAGGACTGGAGCACATCTCCAGATACATTTTCCATTGTATTTGGTCATTTTGGTACAATTTGCCTTTCCCTGGTGGATTAAGAAATGCTGAGGTATTGAAGAATTGAGTAATTAAACAGAACTTTGTTTCGGATGAAGAGTTTTACTTCTGAAATTACGCCAGTCGTGGAGTGCTTTCAATCTTGGTAGTAATGGAACGAGAATCTTTTTTAAATTTTCTGTCTGATTTTTTCCCTGGCCGTTATATCTGTGCAATTATAGAAGAAAGACTCCATGGTCTCTACCGGTGAATTGATTTAGTTGTTGTATGAGAAAGAAATAGGCCGATGATTTTCTTACCGACAATTGTGGCAATCTAGATTAGTAATTGGATTTTAAAATGTTCCGAGTCTTGCAAGTAAAACTATATGGGATCCTCATGGTACTGAAATGCGTTGGTCTTAATATCTTGCCGTTCAGTTATTAACAGCAAAGGATTGGCGTGCTTGTGTTCGATGAAGAACTCTGGGAATGGAATAGTTGTGGATGGAATTGAAAGGAGGGAGAAGAAGCATGTGAGAAGTAGGCTTAGAAATTTCCAGCTTATACATTTATAATTTTTGGGAATTTGTTAATTAAGTTCAACTCTGGATATGTTAGACCATAGAAATTTGCATTAGATAAAATTTTAGGTCGGGAGTGTGTACAGCGAATGAGAAGAAATGTCGTATCTTGGCTAAAATGAGTAGGAGAAGGGTGTTATCTATTGCTATGTGTAACACTGAGATCAAGGTGTCAAAATTTACTCGAGCATTTTTGTACTTTAGAAATGAGTAGGAGAAAGTCCTTCATATGTAATTATCTCCATTATTTTGTAGGACAGTCATGAGTTCAGTCTCCGAAGCGTTTTAATGGAGGCTTCTATGCCGGATAACACCGTTATTTTGACAACACTGAATGAAGCATGGGCAGCCCCAAACTCAATCCTTGATCTGTTTCTTGAAAGCTTTAGAATTGGGGAGCGCACTCGTCATTTGTTGAACCATTTGGTCATTATTTCATTGGACAAGAAGGCATTTTCTCGTTGTTCAACTGTGCACTCCCATTGCTTTGCCCTCATTACTGAAGGGGTGGACTTTTCACTTGAGGCCTATTTCATGACTCCAGACTACTTGAAGATGATGTGGAGGAGGATTGACTTCTTGCGATCCATTCTTGAAATGGGTTACAATTTTATTTTCACGGTACTCAACCAGCCTCTCTTTATAATTCAGGATGCATATTAGATTCCTACATGTTTTTTTGATATGCTTGAATATGTTGACTGGCATGCTACCAGTTAAGCAAGTATTTGCTCTGTTTCTATCGTACTTTACTATGATTCTCTCGGAATCCTTCTATATACTAATGTTTAGGTCGACGAGTCAAGCAAAACATGCTACATACTAATTACTATGACACTTTGGTCCTCTTTTGCAGGATGCTGATATTATGTGGTTCAGGGATCCACTTCCCCACTTCCATCCACATGCTGATTTCCAGATAGCATGTGATCATTTTTCTGGTAAACCCGATGATACACAGAATATACCTAATGGGGGATTCAGTTTTGTGAGATCAAACAACCGGTCCATAGCCTTCTACAAATTTTGGTACTCTTCACGCAAAACATATCCAGGATTGCATGATCAAGATGTTTTAAATAGGATCAAGAATACTTCGTTTATCAGAGAGAGTGGAATAAAGATGAGATTTTTGGATACTGCTCTCTTTGGAGGTTTTTGCGAATCCAGCAAGAATTTCACTCGAATCTGTACAATGCATGCAAATTGTTGCTTGGGTTTGAGCACTAAACTTCATGACCTCAGAATCTTGCTTGAGGATTGGAAAGAGTTTCTGTCCCTGCCACCGAGCCTGAAACCATATCTGCCATACTGGAGGGTTCCTCAGAATTGCAGGTAATAATACTAGATGCTTGTGAAAAACAAAGTTGAGATAGAATCACCTAATCACCTCATCAACTATTTCTGTTTGCTTATTCTAACTCGTTAAGTGTTGTCATTTTGTTTTTCAGTATCGAGTCTCTCCTCCTAGATCTGCAGAGGCCCCACTATGACGCCTATATGCCAACTAGAGATGATCTTGAGATGTAACCTTGAAAACCTCTCCAAAGTAGATAGATAAGTCTGATCAACCACGGCCTTTTACTGTTTCTTCATAGAGGACATTTGTGACACCCGGGAAATGAAAATTGTGTACATAGATACAACTTAGTAGCTTTTGAGCTATTTGTGTAGCTGGACTTGAGGAAGAAGTTGTTCATATGGAGAGAGCTGATGCAATTGCATGAGAAAAATACTGTTCTTTAGCCATTCTTCTTAATGAACTTCACAAAATCTCAGATTCATATAGGCTAAAAAACTGTCAAGTTTCACAATCTCTTCTCTTGCTGTATTGTGCAAAGGTTGACCTAAAAACCTGCTCATATTTCTAGTAGGGGTTAGCATTCGGCAATTCAGATTCGGTTATAGTTATAATCAAATTCGAACTGAACAAGGCTAATTACAACATTTCATTACGGATCCCGAACCTGAATCGAATTACCAAAAAATTGAACATTTTGTGTTTTTCAATTTTTGGTTCGAGTTAGGTTACTTGTTGAAATTCTCTGAGTTTTTATATTTTTTTTAAAATTTTATTAATTAAATTAAAAAAAATAGAACGACATCATTTTTTATGAAAATGGCGACATCCTAAAAAATAAAAAAAATAAACAAAGCAAATTTTGGTTTTTTTCGAAATTAATAAATAAAAATCTAAAATCGAACCAAATAATTTAGAGTAAGGACTTTTAAAAATCAAATTAAAGTATCAAAATATCAACAAAAAATCAATAATTCAATGTCGATTAACATCAATTTTTTTTGGTTATACCGAAACAATGATTTTTGTTGCTCATTCGTGCTTGTATTGTATTGTAGACGTGGAAAGTGTCATTTTTATGACACCATGAAAATTCAGTATGGAAATCAAATAAATAATATATTTAAAATGGAGACGAAAAGGAGAAATTGATGATCCCATTTTAATTAGCCCTAAACAAATACCCCCAAATTCAAGTTCCTGAATCGAGCAAATCACCCTCCATATATCTAATCTAAGAATTCTTGGATTGATTTGCTTAATGGAAGCCCCTGGTTCATCGAAGAAGATGATTGCCACGCAGGAGGAAATGGCGGAGGCCAGAGTACCCCTCGCGTACAGAGATCAGTGTGCCCATTTGCTCATTCCGCTCAACAAATGCCGCCAGTCAGAGTTCTATCTCCCGTGGAAGTGCGAGGCCGAGCGCCACGTGTATGAGAAATGCGAGTACGAACTCGTGATGGAGCGGATGCTGCAGATGCAGAAGATCCGCGAGCGCGAAGCACAGTTGAAGGTGAAGTCGCCGCAGCCCATCCCGCTTATTCCGAAAACTGCGAATGCGTGATTCGAGATTGTGATGATGATGATTATGATGAATAATCTTTGAAGGTAATTTTCTTATGCTGCTATTTTCTGAGTTATAATCAAGGTCGTATTTATTGTCCCTTTGTATTTTAGGTTTTTTTTTTATTGGCTTAATAGAGATGGGATGCGTCAGTCTTGTTTTCCGATTACCGTATTTTTCGTGAGATTTCGTATACCTGCATTGGTTGATGATTTTGCAGCTACTGTTTAGTTTTTACACATTGCTTGCGTTTTCTTTGGCTGTGTAGTGAAGTTATGATTATATAGCATTCTTACTTACCTCCTTCATCATTGGCTTGACTACTGTTGTGGAGCTCTGGATAATGCACTTCTCTTTCAGTTTCTTAAACTGCTGTTCTGGAAATGTCATGTTAAAGATCTTGTTTATGAACTTTCTGAGCTCTTAGGCTTTCATGGTTTTCTTGTACTTCTTTACTATTCAAATTGAATGTTACTTTTGGCTATAGAATATTCTATCGAATTGAACGTTTAGTTTATGTATGGATCAGGTTGTCAGGCCACCATTTGGTAGATACCTCAAATCTCATATTCTTCCACAGTTTGAGGCTTGACTTCTATGGAGGATTGATTGCTTGATGTTACTCATCTACAGTTGTTTTCATTAATGGATTCTTTCCTCTATTGTTCTTTACGTTACAGTACACTCTTTCACTAATGAATTCCCCTTTTGTTTAGGGTTTTTTGTTATGTATCTTATCTTTAATCTGATTGTTATGTAGATGGAAAGACGTCCATGTGCTAAGCCTTTGCTTTTCTCTATTCTAATTTGACTTCATTGAAATGATCAATTATGTAGAAAATTACACTGGTGGTTTCTGTAGCATGGATATACTGTCTTTGTACCTCAGTCTGTAACCTTTCAAATAATAATAATGTTTAGAAGTATGTCTTGAATGTATGTGGCATGTATTTGTCTTCTTTTGCACCTCATTACTAATCTTGTTTTTGTTATTTTGAAGTTCTGTATGCATGGTTTTGGTGAAATTTCTTGGTTGTCTACTATGCAATGGAGCTATTTCCCACATTACTCTTTAACACATTCTGGTTCCCACTGTGAGTGAAGTCTTTCAACTTTCTATTAAGTGAGAGTTTGATGTTATTTTGGGGATCTTTGAACTGGGGCTCATACTGGAAACGAACTAGTTAGAAGACAAACATTATGTACTTACAGTTCCTGGAAGATTGCTGAAGCTGCTAATTGTACCTCTATTGCTTGTATTTGTATTTTTGGTGCAACAAAATTTTGTTTCATTCATCCACAGATTGCCTTTGGCTATGATTTGGATGTCTAACTTTACTTTCAACTTTCTCTTATTTCTGCACTATCATTCGTTAATAGCTCACACGCCTCTCGCCATTCTTTCAGTACAAAGATGGTAAACTTCCGGAGCAGATTGTTGTTGGGTGCACTCAAAACATTTTGTGTTATTTGTACCATGACATTAGCATTTGACCTCCTCAGTTCCTAATGTCAAGAACCAGTTTGTAATAAATATCATGCATATACATATCTGATTCAGCTTTTGCATTACCTGTTTTTGCTGCTGACCTAAGCTTGTCCAGGTTTTAAGAGATGCTTCTAAGCTTTATTTGTATGTTGTTGAACATTAATATTTCACTAGCATCAGCATGCACAGAGAATACACACAGACAAATCACTTACCTTCCCTCCCATATATAAAAGATCTATGATGAGGGTTAACCGTGGTTGGTATAGAATAAAAGTCCGATATAATGCTACAATTACAACGTACCCAATATTTTCAATTTAGTTGGGATCTAGGGGTCATATGAACACAATATTACTCCTGTAATTAAGTTATATCCTTTTTTTTTTGATAAGTAAAAATTTTATATCACAAAATAATAATACAAGAACATGAGGCATACCCCAAAATTGATCAAGATGTTACATGGTTATAAATGAGTAAACGAAAACAGAGCCATGGGTGCAAAATCCAATCTGATAGAGTGATCCCCGGCAAGGGTTTCACATAAGCCGTTTGCCAATACCAAGTATTCACCTGATTTGCTCTAGTGTCTTGTCTATACTGAAAGCTTTCTCACGAAATCTTACGTCATTACGAACCTTCCAAATGTGCCATACTGTGCAATGCCAAACCATACGCCAAATTTCTTTGGTTCCCTTAACCCATTTTATTCCCATATGTGAGGTATAATGTTCGAAAGCACTAGCGCATCCAACATATGTCATCTTAAACCAACCATATATCTGTGCCCATATAGAGTATGTTTCTGGGCATGTAAAAAATAAGTGAGAAACAGAGTCACGTCCAGAGCGACAAAAGCAACATACCTCCATCCCTTCAGTCAAATTAATGCCACGTAGAGCAAGATTCTCCATGGTAGCTATACGATCCTGTAGTAATCTCCAGCAGAAAGTTGCAACTCGGAGAGGCGTTCGCGTTCCCCAAATTGTGGCTAGTTCCATGTTGACCACATTATCGAGATTCCAGTCACGTCTGATACATCTATATCCACTTTTCACCGAGTATTGACCACTTGACTCCTCAGACCACCACCAGAAATCATCTCCTTGATCAAAAACAACCGAATCAAGTAACATTTGTAAATCCCGTAACCAGCTTTCCTCCAGACCTCGCAACGGTCTTCTCCAACACCAAGTCCATTCAACATTATTTCCATCCATTAACCGTTTATCACTGATAGTAACAAACTTATCCAAAGTCGCAGTATATAACCTTCGAAATTCAGCAGATAATGGAAGATTTGAGATCCAAGTGGACTCCCAAAACAAAGTTTGAGATCCCGAACATATCCGTTTGTTCATATGTGAATTAAACCAAGAAGCTATACATATTCGTTTCCAAAGATCCTTCCACCACTTTGATTCATTACCTTTAAGCGCAAGGATATCCCAATCACCAATAGCGACTGACCGAGGTAAGTATCGATCTGTGATTAGAGTGCGCCAGGGGCTCACTCCCTCTGTTCGTATACGCCATGCCCACTTACCAAGAAGCGCGAGGTTAAAGGCTTCTAGATTAATAATCCCCAAGCCACCATATTCTTTTTTCTGACAGAGCTTCTCCCAACTTATCCAATGGATTGGACGCGTGCATTCCTTTCTAGTTGACCAGATAAATTGGCCACATAGTTGTACCATTTTTCTGATCACCAACTTCGGAGCCCTGTATAATGATAAATAGTAGATAGGCATACTGGTCAGGACACTCTTAACTAATGTCACACGACCCCCAAAAGGAAGAAGCTGATTCTCCCATGTCAAAACTCGATTTTTCATTCTTGATATCAACTTATCCCAAGTTTTGATTCGACCAGGATTTGACCCAATGGGGAGACCAAGATAATCAAAAGGCAGTGTCCCTATGCCACAATGCAGACATGATGCAAACTCTTCAGTCATATTTGAAGGTAAGTTTAAGCCAATCAAACTACTTTTCGAGAAATTTATACTCAGGCCTGAAAGTAGCTCAAAAATTCGTAACACCCCTTTCATTACCTCCACATTTTGTAGACTGCCTTCTCCGAAGAAAAGTGTATCATCAGCATATAACGAATGCGTATAAACTGCAAATCCACAATGTATGCCCTTCAGCTTACCAATAGAGATAGCCTTTTTCAGCAGCATGTTTAATCCCTCAGTGACGATTATAAACAAAAAAGGTGATAAAGGATCTCCTTGTCGGAGCCCTTTCGTCATATTAAATATTCCTGTACTGACTCCATTCACCAAAACTGATGCTGATGATGTAGATAAACATGTTTTAATCTACCGAATCCATGTAGGGCAGAAGCCTAATTTGGCAAGCATTGAAAATAAGAATCCCCAATGAACTGAATCAAATGCCTTTGCAAAGTCCACCTTTAAGAAAACCGCTGGGGTCTTTGTCATTTGTATATAATGAAGTAGTTCATTTGCCAGAAGTATACCATCCTGGATCTGACGGCCCTTGATAAAAGCCAATTGTTGCGGAGATATAATATTTCCAATGACTTTTCGCAATCTATTTGCCAATAGCTTCGAGAGCAACTTGTACGCACACCCAACTAGTGAAATAGGCCGGAACTGAGATAAGTTCTGAGGTGAAAAACATTTAGCAGCCAAGACTATTGAAGTTGAATTGAGGCCTTTCAATAATTCCCCAGATGCATGAAATTCCTGCAAAAAATCAATAAACTCTGTTTTTAATGTCTGCCAATTATTCTGAACGAAATTCAAGTTAAACCCATCAAGGCCAGGACTTTTAGACCCGGAGCAACTCCAAAGAGTTTCAAATATCTCGTTCTCAAGGGGGCCGTCAAAAATACATTATCCTCCTCGGTCAATCTCGAGTCACACTCCAATGTCAAAAGAGGACGATCCCAATCAACCTCTGTGTAATGTGCTTTGAAGAAATCATGAGTTCCTTGTTTCAGTTCAGCAACCGAATCCAACCATTGTCCATTAATGAATAGTCCTTTGATATTATTACGCACCCGTCGCCCCTTAACACGGGCATGAAAGAATTTTGAGTTCCCATCGCCTTCTCGTATCCATAAAGTGCGAGATTTCTGCAGAGCTATTGACGCCTTACGATTGTAACAAACTTGTAAATCAGCCCTCGTAGATCTCCTCAGAGTTATTTCATCCTCAGACAACACTGTTCGTTCATTTTTCGCATCCAAATCATCTACAATTTTCTTCAAATCATAAATTCGCCTATCTGCAATACCGAAAACACTTGAATTCCAATCTTTTAGTGCATATCGAAGGGCTTTTAGCTTATGATGCAGTATATATCCTTTGCATCCATTAATTGAAATGTTCTTCCAAATAGTAGAGACAAAATCCTTGAAGGTGGGTTCCGGCTCCCAGATATCTAGCGTCATAAATTGCTTCGGCCCCAGTTCCGCAACACGTTTTGCAGCATAATAGGTCTATGATCAGCTATTGTGTTTTCCAAAGCAACTTGTTGAAGGTCTAGCCATAGCGCTAGCCACTGTGCAGAGATAAGATATCTGTCCAAATGACTTGCACTTCTTCCATTCATCTATGTATACTTGTGTCTCAAAAGCGGTAAATCCATCAGCTCTAAAGACATAATAAAGTCATCAAATACCAACATATCCGCAGAAGAGGTTACAGAACAATTTAGTCTCTCATTAAGATGACGAATAGAATTGAAATTACCAACAATACATAGCGAAATATCACACAAACTTGAGATAAAAATCAGCAAAGTATCCCAGAGCTCTCTTCTTTCGGCAGGGGTGCAAGAACAATAAACATTGATAATTACCAAGTGGGTGTTTGTAGTAGTCCATATGTCGTGTACCATTAAATAGTGTGGCTCCGCATGTATTTCACTAACATAGAATTTTGCCTTATTCCACATTGATAATATACCACCTGAGAGACCTTCCGATGGAAGAAAAGTCCAGTCAAACTCATGATTGTACCATAAGCTGCGAACCGATGACTGTTCGAGATGTTCTTTTTTTTGTTTCTTGGATACACAAAAAATCTATCTCATGTTGACGAACAAGAGCCCGAATTGCATTTTTCAACCCGGGCGCAAAATTCCCCTAGCATTAATGGAAAGTATCTTCATTAACAACTTCAGCGACACCCTCCGGGTTAAGAGAAATTCCAACTGATGCCATATCTCGTTTTTTTCAAATCCACAATCTTTCGTATCGTAACATAATCTAGGTTATGACTCACAACCCCTAATTCTTTTTGTTGAAGAAGACGTGCAATTAATACACCAAATGTCATACTCATCTTTAGAATGCCATGCGAAGGAAAAGTAGCATGCGAATGGAAAAGCAGACGGCAAACTTTTGGTGTGCATTTATGATACTTGTGCGTTGCCTTGCTATAAATACATGTGTAACATTGTATGGATTCATTCGAACAATGAGAAGTGATATATTTCTCTCGTTTCTTCCCATTTCGTATTTTACAATTTGGTATCGGAGCCCGGTTTAATATCTTTTTTCATCTTCATCACGTTTTCTCCGATTCCGGCTTCGTTACTGCTCCGTTGACGTCGGAACCGGTCCAAAAACGTAGCCCATCCTCTCCTCTATCCAATCTGCTCAACAATCGAATTTTTCCGGCCTTCACGCGCCGTCGCCAGAAAACATGACCACCCGCGGTTTTTGGCCATTTCCGGCCGCGTCTGGCGTCGGAATCGCCTGAAACCACCGCCATTGCGATTGTCGTGAGGAGAGCTTTCTGTACATAGGTCGCAAGCTGCCGTCGCCGCCACCACACGCCGCCACTCGCTGTCGTCGTCGGTACGCGCTGCCGCCACGCGCCGTCGCCGTCACCGGAGGTCGGAGACAGAATTTTGTCTCGGTTTGCTCATCGCAACTGTCCAATCGATTTTCATTGATTTTGTGCCGTTTTATGTATATTGATAATTTATCAGATATGATAAATTATTTAATTGAATTTGTCGTATTTGCCTAAACTCGGACAACCGATTAGGCACTAATGATGCTATTTGCGGATTGCATGTTGATGATTGAGTGTTGAGACGTATGGATTATCATATGATTGTGTTGATTGTGGTTTTGTGGTGATCAGTTGTGATTTGAGCTGCTGTGTGAGAAATGTCAGGGACAGACGACAGTGCAGTTAAACAAGGATTGGAGGTCTTGCGGAACCTCAATCCTGAGGTGCTTGGAGCCTTGTTTGGACTCATAAAGGGAACAAACGCCTCAACCTCGGCCGTTGTCTCTGCTGCTCCAATCAAACTTGATCTTCCACCGATCGATTTGAAACTTGATGGATCGGCTACATATCTTAGCTGGTCCCGCAGGATTGAAACCATCTTAGTAGGGCGAAGCCTAGACGACTTCCTGAGGGAATCAAGTAGTGACATCTCTTCCACTACGGAGTGAAAAGTTACTCATGCTCAGCTATGTATCTGGTTTCTAAACTCAATGACTGCATCTGTTGCTTCTATTGTGAATGGTCTTAGGACGGTGAGTGCGATGTGGGCTAGTCCAAAGTTTTGCAAGCTCCTTCATTTCCTGTTAACCTTCTCTCCATAAATGCCATTATCAACCAATTAAATTGTACTGTATTCTTTTATATATCTCAGGTGATCTTTCTGGAGAAGAAGACAGGCAGAGTACTTGGGACTGGTACATGGCATAGTGGCTTGTGGTACATGGATCGTAAAGGATTAGACTCAACCCTTTCATCCATCATGGAGAGACCCGGAGAAGACAGCATTGTGGAAGACCTAATGCTTCATCATAGGCGATTAGGTCATCCCTCTTTCTTAACTATGAGTCGACTTTATCCTCGCCTATTTGCTACAGCAAATAAAGAGAAGTTAATTTGTGATGCTTGTGAGTTGGGCAAGCATACCAGAAGTTTTTATGTTAGCTTTGTTGGTCGGAGTTTGTGTGTTTTTGATTTGATACATTCTGATGTATGTGGGCCCTGTCCAACAGCAACATTCAATAAATTTTGTTACTTTGTGTCCTTCATTGATTGTTGCTCCCATGTTACTTGGCTGTATTTAATGAAAAACAAGAGTGATGTACTTGCCTATTTCAAGAATTTTCACAAAGGAATACGGACGCAATATGGTGCACTAGTAAAGGGGTTGAGATCTGATAATGGGACAAAATACACTAACAGGGCGTTCACTGAATATTTGTCTTCACAAGATATTAAGTATGAAACTACCTGCCCATACACACCAGAGCAAAACGGGGTAGTTGAGAGAAAAATCGGCATCTTCTTGAGGTGGCTAGATGTATAATGTTCACCATGAATGTCCCAAAATATTTGTGGGGACAAGCGGTTCTTACAGCCACATTCCTGATTAATCGGATATCATCTCGAGTATTAGATTGGAAGTCTCCATTTTAAATCTGGAATGGTACAAAAGGGGACACGATTCTGTTGAGAAACTTTGGTTGTGTCTGTTTTGTACAAGATAATAGGCCAGAGGTTGGAAAGTTGGATCCAAGGACTATCAAGAGTGTGTTCGTGGGATACTCTACGACCCAAAAGGGGTATGTGTGCTGGAGTCCAATTGTGCAACGATTGTTTTTGAGCATGGATGTTACATTTTGGGAGCATGAGCCATACTTTCAGCAGGGGTCCTACTCACTTCTAGAGGGCTCGTCTGATAGTCTACGACGAGAGGGGGAGAATAGTAGTTAAGATGAGATAGTACGAGTGGGAGACATTTTTTGTTCTTTACCTACGAGTAAGTCAGGTACAGTAGACATCAAGATTCCGAGCCAGGAGGAGCTATCGAGACACTATCAAGAGGAGACTAGAGAGGTTCTAGAGTCAACTGCTCCAATCACATTCCCAAGGTCTTTGCCTGTTTCGACTCCGTGGGCACCTTCATCTTCATCTTCAGGTGATACTCCTCCTCCCACTGATATTCCTATTCCCCCTACTGATATTCCTATCCATGACATTACTGTTAGGAGAACCACTCGCAGCAATGCAGGGGTTCCACCAAACAGATATAATTTTTCTCCTGAAAGGGTTTCATCCCTATGATATTGCTAATTCTATCTCGTACTCTCACATATTTCCTAAGCATAGAGCATTCATTGCATCTTTGGACATTGTCTCTATTCCTAAGTGTTGGAAGGTGGCTAAAGCAGACTCGAGATGGAAAGTGGCAATGATAGAGGAACTTGAGGCTCTTACAAAGAATAAGACGTGACGTCTTGTGCCACTACCGCCTGGTAAGAAGGCTGTTGGATGTAAGTGAGTGTTTACTGTGAAGTAGAACCCCGAGGGTAAAGTGGAGCGCTATAAGGCACGATTGGTGGCCAAAGGATACAACCATGTGTATGGGACTGATTACGATGAAACGTTTGCACCAATGACAAAAATGAGCACAGTCAGAACTCTGGTCTCTATAGCAGCAAATAAAGGATGGAACTTGCATCAACTCGATGTGAAAAATTCATTTCTTCATGGTGATCTGGAAGAAGAGGTGTACATGGAGATTCCTCCGGGATTTGGCACCAGTTAGACTGAGGGTAAGGTTTGCAAACTTGAAAAATCATTGTATGGTTTGAAACAATCTCCTCGAGCCTGGTTTAACAGGTTCAGGAAGGCTATGATTAGCATGGGTTATCAGCAAACCAATGCCGACCATACTGTATTCTTTAGGTGATGATGAGAGCGAGATTGCAAAATTGAAGGTGAGACTGGGCAAGGAGTTTGAGGTAAAGGACTTGGGCTAGTTGAAGTATTTCCTTTGGATTGAGATAGCTCGTGGGCCCAAGGAAATTGTTCTATCTCAACAAAAGTATGTTCTTGATTTGCTCCAGGAGACAGGTATGTTGGGTTGCAAGCCTGCAAAAATTCCGATTGACCAGAGGCTGAAGTTGAGTGCAGAAGCAGGTGAGCTAGTTGATAGGGAACAATATCAAAGGTTGGTAGGTCGACTTATATACCTGAATCATACTCAACCTGATATATCATTTGCTGAGAGTATGGTTAGTATGTATATGCATGACCCTAGAAAGGGTCACCTGGATGCAGTGCACCATATACTGAGATACTTGAAGAGTGCACCGGGAAAATGAATGATCTTCAGAAAGAATGGACATCTGAATATCGAGGGATATTGCGACTCAGACAGGGCTAGTTGTGCTGATGATAGAAAGCCCACGTCCGGTTATTGCATGTTTGTAGGAGGCAATCTAGTCTCATGGCAGAGTAAGAAACAAACAGTAGTGGCTCGTTCTACAACTGAGGGAGAATACAGAGCCACGGCCTTGAGCGTTGCTGAAATGATTTGGTTAAGATCCATACTTGTGGAACTCAAGATGAATCCAGATCCAAAATTAAAATTGTGGTAATAATAAAGCAGCTATAAGCATTGCCAAAAACCCATTACAACATGATAGAACCAACCATGTCGAAATTGATAGGTTCTTCATCAAAGAAAAATTAAATAGCAGGATATTGGAACTGAGTCACATAATCACCAAAGAACAAGTTGTTGATGTGTTGACTAAAGGTTTAAGTTCCTTAGATCTTGAGAGACTTTGTAACAAGATGGGCTTAGTCGATATCTTTCGCCCATCTTGAGGGGGAGTGTTGGAAATGGACCTCACCCACCTCATTTATTATCCTTCACGCCTAGATGAAAGAGTGGCTGACATTTTAGGCAATGAGGAAAAGTAAGCAGACAAAGAATGACAGACAAGGAAGAAAAGAGGGGAAAGGAAAATGCACGCGCATGCAAATTGCATTAATTGTTTGTAATGTGTTCGTAATACTTCACCATAAAAAGAAGGAAGAAATCGATGTAAGATTATTATTCAGAAGAGAAGAAGATTTAATAAGAAATATAGTTTTCTCTCATTTTTACCGTTTAGCATTTTACAATTAAAAGCATATGTGCTTTTCTTAATGAATATGCATGGGTAAATTATATCATTGGTATATCCTTGTTTTACAAGGTATTCGCTCAATCGATTATACTACATCCGACCGAATTATTTTACTCTGTATAATGATTTTTGGAGTTGAATGGAGTATATATTCTCCACAAGATGCTGCAGTCATCTTAAATCCTTCTGGGATTTTCGTATAAATTTTTTTATCGATAGGTCCATACAGATATACTGTAACAATTTCATTAAGTGCATCTTCAATTTTCAGATAATGCTAAACTAATAAAAAATCAAAATGTAATTGCATCCAATAACTGGAGAATATGTCTTCTCATAATCAATCCTGATTTTTTGGGAGAAACCTTGTACAATAAGACACACTTTGTAATGTTCAGTTTCATTATGTTTGTTTGTTTTCAAACGAACGAACATATGCAAAAATATTGTCGACAATAGTTTTTTGAGCAAGGTCAACTCTAATTCTATTGCTTCTTTCCACTTTAGCCATTAATTTCGACGTCGACATTCTTCGACAGAGTGTGATTTTATTTAATCTTCACATTTGGTGAGATTTAAAGCAATTTTATATGCAAAAATATTGTCGACAATAGTTTTCTATCCAAGATTTCTCCTGGTAATACATAGTTAATTAAGATCTCATTGTTATCAGGTACTTGATCATCTTCATTAGATTCCTTATCCAAAGCTTTGTTTCATGAAGGGGAGTTTCAGAAGAGTCATTGGATATCATATATGCCTAAGATTGATGATCATTATTACTCATATTTTCTAATGGGACTCTTTTCTTTCAGGAACTTTGTCCTTGACACCAACGAGTCTATCACACTTCATGCGTTGTGTAGATTTATTTGCTATTTTATTGGTATTTTTTCCTTTTGGAACATCAATTCTTATAGGAGCATTGACAATTGGTATGTGAGATTTTACAACCAATTGGCTGTATGTAGATGGATCGAGTAATT
Organism: Pinguicula moranensis; assembly: GCA_028565015.1. Taxonomy (NCBI): domain Eukaryota; kingdom Viridiplantae; phylum Streptophyta; class Magnoliopsida; order Lamiales; family Lentibulariaceae; genus Pinguicula; species Pinguicula moranensis. The sequence continues at coordinate 17,068 of JAOWBN010194381.1, forward strand.
CATTTGCGATATTTGGCAAATGAATTATTACACTTTTGAACTTCTAGTTCACATTCATTTGATAGCTGATAAAAAAAAAGGATCATTCTTGATTATGCCATATTATGTCCCTTCGTGCTTCTGGCACATGTTTTGCTCTCCCAAATATTGGGAAGGCAGGCTCATCAAAATGGTGATCGTCAAAACATGCCATTTGAGCTTTACTTAGCTTTGCTTTTGAACTTTGCTTTGAGCTTTGCATTAAGCTTTACTTAACTTTGCTTTGAGCTTTGCTTCAAAGTTTGCTTCAAGTTTTGCTTCAAACTTTGCTTCAAGTTGTGCTTCAAGTTTTGCTTTAAGCTTTACTTTGCTTTGTGTTATGCATTATATAACTAGTAAAGCTTTGCGTTGCTTTAAACTTTACTTTGAGCTTTGCATTGAGTTTGTTTTGAGCTTTACTTTTGAGTTTTGCTTTCAACTTTTCTTTTGAGCATTGCTTTCAACTTTTCTTTTGACCTTTGCATTGAGTTTTACTTTTGAGCTTTTCTTTTGAGTTTTCCTTTGAACTTCGTTTTAAGCTTTACTTAGAGAAATTAATGCATAAGATTAGCAAAATGAGAGAATTGTCTTAAACAGAAAAAAATATTTGAATAATATTTAATCATAAATCTTATACAAATAAAGGAAATACTTATAATTATTCTCAAAAATGCGATAAATCGCTCCTAGAGGAGATCAACTTGATCAACATCAAAAAAATCATATGCGGTCAATTTCGTGCTAGTGGATGCTTTTAGGTCTTTCGTGGGTTGGACAAAGTTTGTCTCATTTTCTATAGTATGGCTCTCTGGAGCCAGTTTTGATTCTTTCATGGATGCTTGATATTCTGCAACAACGTTTTTACTGGACCAACATATTCTGGACCAATGTCCTTTATCACAACGATAACCCTTTCCCTCATATTTCCATGTGTGTTGTGGCCCACCTATTTCCCTTGGGGGCACTTTATCAATTTTTGTCTACTTCTTCTCCTATTTGAGTAACGCTCACGAAAATGCTTGCCTCTGCCTCTTTGATCTTGTCCTCGATGATTTTGTCGTTGGACATTTAAAGCATTTGCTTATGGAAAATGGCTTAGACCCGGTGGGTCTATCTTGGTGGTTATTCAGGATCAATGTATTGTTTTGCTCGGCCACTAGCAGGCATGAGATGTGTTCTGAATACTCAGTAAATTTTCTCTCTCGATACTGTTGTTACAGAACCATATTGGATGCATGAAATGTGAGGTATGTTTTCTCCAGCATTTCAGAGTCTGTGATGTTTTCACAACATAACTTCAGAACAGACGTTATTTTAAATAACGCTGAGTTATAGTCACTAACAAACTTGAAGTCCTGGAGGCGCAATTGAGTCCAATCATACCGTGCGTTCGGCAATAACACAGATTTTTGGTGTCCGTAGCATTTTTGTATATTTGTCCATAGTTCTAATGGATCTTTGATCGTCAGGTGCTCCGTTTTTAGTTCATAATGGATATGATGCCTTAAGAAAATCGACGCTTTGGCCTGATCTTGTGGTATTGCCTTATTTTCAGCTTTAATCGTCTCACTTAAGCTTTTTGCCTCTAGGTGATCTCAACATCAAAAACACATAATAAGAAAATTGCTCCCGAAATGTCTAACGCATCAAATTCCAATTTTGCAAGATGCGTCATTTCTAGAATATGAAAATAATCTAGTAGGCGTATTTGTATTTTATATCATAGTATAGACCAAGGAAAAATAATCAATTTTCAAATTTTTTTTGTGTGTGGCTAAGGATATAATTGCAATTAACACAAAAACATGTAGGGTTTAGTTTCTTTTGATGCCCCAAAAAAATTCAAAATTAACAAAGCATCATCAATAATTAACATGAAATTGTGAACAAAAAAACTCGTTATCATGTTAATAATTAATATGAACACTAAAAACAATTATCGGAAAAGTATTAATCCATCTTGCAAAACAATAAGACTATTCTATAATTGACTATAACATAGTATTTATGAGCACGATTGACTTTTATGAAAAAATAATTGCATATTTCACAGAAGGAAGTTACTGTGCATTTTACGATGAAAACGTTTTGCAAAAGCTTCATAATTACAAAAGGATTCCAAAATCTTTGAAATTTGCAGGAGTTGATGAAAAAGCTTTAGAAAGAGACAATTATGTACAAATGCACACAAGATTGATTAGACTATACCAAAATACTGGACTTTGAACGTTGATTTGGTCACACAAATCAAGTAAATATATAATGAAGCCATTTATATTTAATCTCCCGCCACAAGTTGTAGGCAACCATTTATCATCTCAAGAAATCTTCTAAATAAATGACCTACTTTCAAAAAAATAAAGTTAAATCCATATCTTCTATTCCTTGTCTACATTACTTTTCCTGATTTTTGCTATGCACATTGGTATATAATACTAGTGATGCAATACTTTTTCTTTTTGACTCAATGGTTATCTCGTTTACCGTACTATATTTGATTATCTAGACTTTATCAGGTTTCTTCAAAGATATTACAACTAAACATGAACATATTACCCGATCAGAATGATAACAAAAGAGCATAGCAATATACATCACCAATATAGGGATACAAGTATGGGAAATTGAGCCACATTGAGACAAAAATAGCAGAGAATCTCATGTAGATTTAATTGCAAATAGAAGTCCAGAAAGAGATTTCATGAAACCAAGCAACATGTCTCATCAAGAGAAAATATATGTAAGGAGAAACACCACTGTATTATCTCAAATGTATTCTAGAAGTTTTTTTTTGTACCGTTCGTATACTACTTTATAGCATTTTCTTCTTACCAACTAGTTCTTTACGTGTTGTATAAGAACTAAAATGCTTTAAAAAAATCCTCACATTCAGAAACTCTATTTCCATGTGTGTGTAAGTGGGTTTAGGCACTTGATTTAGTCAATCAATCATTTATGGAAACATAAAGCTACGGATATCTATACTTTTAATTCTTTAATTTTAGAAATCTTTGGTATATAGTTCTTTGATGGTTGCATATTCCGAACAATGTTTCGATGGTTGATCTTGCAGGTCATGTTAGATAAGATATGTATATTTAAGCAATAGTGGTCATGCATATCTATTGTAAATAAAACAGCGTAGAGATGCTTTACATCAGGTAAAAAAACTGAAGAAGATAAAGAGTCATTTCTCGTACTAATAACGTCTTATAATCTCAAGAACATAAGGGAAAATGAAAAGATAAATCCTAAAACGGTCACAATCAATATATATTTATATGCAATTATGTGTATTTACAACAATTATAGTTTTCTTGATAGATTTTTATTAAATAGCACAAATTTTGCTTGAAAACATTAAATAAACGAGAACCAAAATCAAAATCAAAATCTTGTTTATAATATACTCTGAGTAAAATAGTTTTAGTTAGGTGGTGGTGATGATGATGATGATGATGATTTCTCAAACTCAAAAGTTTTAATTTTCAGAAAAAAAAAAAAAATTCAATGGAAACGAATAAACTATTTCTTACGACTACTAGTGATTTTTATTATTTTAGCTCAATCAATTTTCTTCGCCCATCTGGCGTGTTAGACTGAGTCTTGACAGATCATCAATCATGTGAAATTATATGAGCAGCAAGAAGAGAGATTCTCCTCTCTTTACAGGAGAGAGGCACTCTGTTTTCTAATTTCATCATTGGGCCCTGTTTGTGGCTGTTGCCAACTATACCATCACTCAATACTTTCTCTTTGTTGCCCTTTGGTTTTCCTCATCTCTTACAACTCTATCAATATTTCTATTGCGTGTCTTTTGTCGTCAAAGGGAGCTTTTTCTCTGCAGCTGCACTGCAACTAAGTCATCCATGGCGGTAAAGCTTCTGCTTATGTTGGCTGGCAAGATTTTTCGTTTTCCTTACCCTTTCTTTTGTTATGTTTGGAAGAGAGGTAGGGGAAATCCCAGCTTGTTATCTAGATTTGGATCTTATTATGGGAATCTTGAGTTTAATAAATCCTCTGCTCCTGGACTGAATTTAGAGCAAGTTTGTTTTTTATGTGTTCCAAGAACTAAGGGGTTGAGACTTGAGATAGTTAGGTTGGTGATGGATTTACTGTTTATTTTAATCTCTGACTGCATGTGTTGTGTGTGTAACCCTTGAAAGCTTTAGTAAATGAGTTAGTGGTAACAAAAATCTGACCATGGGAAACTTTGTCTGATCTTCCTTCATCTACGAGGAAGTTGTTGATACTGACCTTGTGGCTTTGTAATCTAATCTTGGTATACTTGTCATGCTTTTGTTTCTCAAAGATGTATATTAATTATATGATCATTTGGCCATCATCAATCCTATTCAAGGCTTCCTCTGTTTTTCCAGGTAGTTGAAAAGGAAGTGAAGAAAGTTGAAACTGAAGTTACTGAGCCTTCAGATGTAAAGAAAGTTGAGGATGCTGTTGTTGAAAAGGTAGCTGATGTGTCTGTTGTTGAGAAAAGTGATGAAGTTCCTTCCAAAGAAGCTGATGTTGTTGAAGCAGTAGTGGAAGTTGTTTCCAAAGGTATTGATTTGGTGACAACCGAGGAGGTCAAGCCGGAAGAAGCTGTTCCGGTGAAAGCTCAGAAGATACCGAGTAACTTCATCAAGATCTTGAAGCAATCACTTGTGAAGGCCAAGAAAGCGATCACCGTAAAATCGAAAGCAAAGAAAGCGCCTGTCCTGGTCCCGGAAGCGAAGACTGATGCAGAATGACAAACTCTACTAGCATCAGCACAGCCACCGTGATTCTTCTTCCATGTGTTCTTTTGTGATATATGTCTGTTTTTCAACCTTTGATAAGTGTTTCGTTTTGTCTGCATAAAATTGAACCCTATTGTTAGGTGTGTATACTATATACTATGTAGTTCTATGTGTGCAGAAAACGTCTTTTACTTTCTTCTCATAGTTTGTTGAATTGGTTTGATGTTGTTTACTTGTATTGATGGAACAAGGAATTGAATTTATTGGTTGACTGTGTATACAAATTGCTCTTTCATGCTCTCTGTTTATTTTTTTCCATTTGAGATAAGTTTGTCTGAGTAAATCAAACAAACAACACAAACAATACAGAGATTGTGGTGGCAAACATGCCCTGTCCCCCTATTGCCAGAAGGGAGTTGCATCAAAACAAGAATCACAACCTGTCTTTCTGAAGCAATCAACAAGGAGCGATAATTGAACAGGGAAAAGAAAACGTGTGCAATAAATACACCAACCTTGCACTTGCATTGCACTTGTTAGACAAAATATGTTTTTAGTCAAATTTAATTATTTATTAATTACCTAATATTGAGAGTCCATATTAACCATAATTAGGGTTGGACTCCAATATTTTCTTATAATTTATCAAGGCCGGGTGGTTCAAGTGGTGAGCAATTACAACTGTGAGGTCCAGGGATCGATACCCGCCTTAGTCGCCAAACGGAAACGGTCTCTTTGTATAATTATAGGGGTAAGGCCGCTTACATCAGACCCCCCAAACCTCAACTTAGTTGGGCATATACTGAGTAAAGTTGCATAGTCTAATATTTCCTTATAAATAAGACATATCATATGCTATTCAACACACAATTGTTATTATCATGTGTTGAGACGCAGAAAGAAATATAAAGTTTCTCTATCGAATTGCTACCAAGTGAAGGCGGAGGTTTGAGTACGTGGATTATAAGCAGACTTTAGTAGACTCCTAATTCGTGTTCATGATATAATCAACCAGAAAATTACAGTTCTATACGCTTTCACATTAGAGGTACGAATCTGTTGTCCTGTTTAGTTTATTCATTAGATCCGTTCTAACATTTCTAAATCTAAGTGATCTATAGTTGTATAGGAGCAAAGTTTTGGATTTGATTATACTCGAACGATTATTCGTAATAAAATCGTTAGAATTCGTTGCTATCAAATTCGTAAGAATTTGTTTCTCTCATTTTCTTTCGAATTCGAATTCGATAGAAACAAACTATATTCATTATTTTGTTACGTGAATTCATTACGTTACGTTAATTATTCGCATGAGTTCACATGAATTGCGCATAAATTCTTCTTTTCGCAATGATTGTTAGTTAATAATAAGGAATACATTCTCATGAATAACGTTAATAATTCTTAAATCTGATTTTTGTTCAGATGTTTCTTACATAATGATTGTTAGTTAATTATTTTTGTATGATTATTTCATACATTAATTTTTCGTAAGAATTAATCATGAGTTTCTTAATCGTAAATTTTGTATGATCATTTCTTGCGTAATGATTGTATGATTATTACCTAATCTATGTTTTGTTAACATATATGTAATAATTATCCTAATCTATGTGATTAAGATACAAATTTGATTTGAAACTATCCTAATATGCTATATGCTATCAATTAGGAATTATTCTAATTTATGTGATTCAGATATAATTTATGAAAAATGAATTGTTATCAAATATAGTTAGTCTGTGGGATAAATCTAAGTTCCAGAGAACTGCCATGTTTGGGGGGGATGGTTACCTTGGGGTCTCGGGTCTCTGGTTGGGGGACACATCAAAGTCACATGTGGTCAATGTTTATGGCCCTAGTGACCTTGTTGGTAAACAATCTCAATGGTTACAACTCTCTGTTAGTCTCCAGTCACTTAGGATTGAGAAGTGCTATTTGATGGGAGACTTTAACGCAGTCCTAGCTCTTAATGAAAGAAGGGGGGTATCTAGCCATGGTTATATGCAGGAGGTTGCCTTATATAATGAATTCATCTCTAACCTTGATCTGCGTAATCTGAGATTGGAGCGGAGACAGTACACCTGGTCCCTGAAATCTTTGAGAGCAATGAGTCACCTGGGCAGATTCCTGATCAATAGTAAGTGGATGGATTCTGCTGTTGAATGGAGACAGTCTGCTCTGGACAAAATTGGTTTAGACCATTGTCAGTGAGCCTCTTTAACAACCTGCAAAATCGGGGCCCCAAACCTCTTAGGGTACTGGATATTTGGCTTAAGGAAAAGTCTTATAATTCTCTGGTGGAGCATGTCTGACATGATACTGTTGTGGAGGGCTAGTAGAGTTACCGGATCATGTCCAAGATAAAACTCCTCAAGGAGAGTATCTGATATTGGAAGGGTGACTCTGCTCGAGATTTGGCTAATGAGAAACAGAACCTACTCAATAGCATCAGACTTATAGAACTGAAGGCTGAAGAGGACTCCTTACAAACCCCTTATCAACTCCGAATGGCAAACCTTCATCTTCAATTGGATAACATCAACTGGCAGTTGAGCAGCACTGCGTTTCAGAAGTCTAGGATGGAATGGCTTAAGGAAGGTGATGAAAATTCTGCGTTTTTTCACAAAAGCCTTAAATCTTCTAGGGCCAGAAATTTGATCACAGGCATCTGGTGTGGATCTGATTGGCTGGATGAACCTGAGCTTATCAAGAACTGTTTCTATTGATCACTTCAAAGACAGGTTTTCTGAAAAGGTTGCTAGAAGACCAAAGTTTAATCTCAGGCTGCAGACTCTGAACCAAAGACAAAAAAACTTTCTGCAACACCCGTTTGGTGAAGCTGAAGTCTTTGCTGCCATCTCAGAATGTGGAAATCACAAGATTCCTGGCCTCGATGGCTTGAACTTACATTTCATTAAGCACTTCCTACATATTCTGAAGCCGAATATCATGCAGCTATTGATGGAATTTTACAAAAGGGGCAGACTTGTGAAAGGTAACAATGCTTCCTTCATTGCACTAATGGCTAAATCCTCCAACCCTATTCAAGTTAAGGACTATAGGCCTATTTCCTTAATAGGGAGCATGCCCAAGATCACATCAAAGGTACTTGCAAACCGGCTAAGTCTGATCACCCAACTCAATTTGCATTTATTAAAGGCAAGAGGCTGCTGGACAATGTAATTGCAGCAAATGAAGTCATAGATGAACTGAAAAAGCTTAAAAAGCAAGCCATTATCTTCAAAGTCGACTTTGAAAAGGCGTTTGATACAATCAATTGGGATTTCATGCTGCAGATTCTCCCTAACATGAATTTTCCACCTTGCTGGAAGTGGTGGATCGAAGGCCTTCTAGAATCAGCTTCTACCTCAATCTTAGTGAATCAAAGTCCATCAAAGGAGTTCTATCCCACCTGCGGCATTAGGCAAGGGGATCCGCTCAACTGGGAGAATGGAGTCCATCAAAGGAGTTCTATCCCTTTTCTTTTCCTACTCGTTGCGGAAGGCCTCTCTGCCATGCTCAACAAGGCTGCCACGCTTGATCTGTTTAGTGGCCTATGTATAGGTAGAAGTAAGGTGCTAGTTACCCATCTGCAGTTTGCAGATGACACTGTCATTTTTGGTAAGGCGGATTGGAGGTCAGTGTTGGCTTTCAAGGCTATTCTCCTAAATATTGAACTAGTTTATGGCCTTAGGATCAACTTCGGTAAGAGTAAGTTAATTGGAGTTAATGTGCAGCCTCACTTATTGGATGAGATTTCTGCATTTTTACACTGCCAATCCTCGAATCCCCCGTTCAAATATCTAATTTTACCCGTGGGATCAACCATGAGAAGTCTCTTTTCCTGGCAACCTGTTCTTACCAGGTTTAACAACACCCTTTCATCTTGGGAAAATAGATGGCTGTGAACTGGAGGTAGACTCACACTTCTAAATGCGGTATTAGCAGCTCTGCCTTCACATTTCTTCTCCTATTTTTGTGCTCCCAAGTCTGTCATTAAGAAGCTGACTAGCCTACAAAGGAGAATCTTCTGGGGCACTTCCTCTGGTAAGTCCAAACTCTGCTTATCCTCTTGGGAGAAGCTCACAACATCAGTGGCACATGGGGGTCTTGGTGTGCGCTGCTTAGCATCTTTCAATGTGGCCATGCTAGGAAAATGGGGCCTCCAATTTACTCAATGGTACCCCTTATCTAGTCTTTGAAATCCTGAGATCTAAGTATGGAAGTAACACTCAATACACTATAGCGGGTTTTAGATCATTCACCCCTACAGAGAGTAGTCCTGCCATTGGTAGGCATAGAGGCAGCGACTATGCCTCTGCCTGGTGGTCTAGTATCCAAGAGGCCCTGTGGGGAGCATGGTTTGCTGATAATGTTACCATCAAGCTAGGGAACGGTGAAAAAATTAAACTTTGGACCGATAAGTGGCTAAACAACATTGCCTTGTCTGAGCGTTTTCCTAGATTATATCAGAATGAGCTTTTCAGCAACATATGCATATCTGATGCAGGAATGTTGGTAGAAAATATTTGGTATTGGTGCTGGAGGTGGAGAAAGGAGATCCGAGTTTCTGAATTCAATGACCTTTCTGTACTAACAGGCCTCCTGCATAACATCTCTCCGGATCCATGGAGCATGGAAAAGTACATTTCTAGGCTAAACCATCAAGGGGAGTACAAGGTAAGTGAGGCCTACTGTATTATCACTGCAGGTACGTAACATGTATTTCCTGCTCCACACACTTCTCTGACTAAGCTCATTTGGGCTAGTTATGCGCCAAAGAAGGTCTGCATCTTTTCCTGATTACTCATCCAATCCTCACTGCCTACCAAAGTAACCTTGCAAAGTAGAGGTATTATTCCTTTGGATCAAGATGTGCTATGCCCTATTGGCCACGCCCATGCTGAATCCACCACACATCTTTTCTCTGAGTGCCCTGTCACTGCTAATCTCTGGGTAGGCATTGTTACTTGGTTAGCTCACATGCCGTTGCTCTCTGTCTCTGATGGGGTAGCAATCCCCAATCTGCATGAACACTCAGCCGCTGTTCCGTAGAGGGTTAACTTACCTGCTTGGAATTCCATCTGGCTAGCAGTGATGTGGTTTACTTGGAAGGCCTGAAATAGATCACACTTCGCTACCTTGGAGACAAACATCCACATTCTTTTATATGATATTTAGAGGGAAGTCTGGTTGTGGTTGCGCGCCAAAAGAAAAGTTATACCTTACAGTTTTGCAGACTGGATCATATACCCACAGGCTTGTCTTCAATTCTAGTACTAGCTGTTTGCTTCCCTCTGGTATTCTGCTTCTCTGCTCTGAACATTCTCACATCACAATATTTTTATGTGGTATAGGTTAGGTTGATGTGTGAAGTCGTGCTACTATCAAACAGCAGGTATACTCAGCTCTCTTAACCACAGCTTGTGCATCTTATTCCACTATATTTCTGTGCGGTACAGGTAGGTACCAAAGAAGAAGCTGCCAAAGGATGCAAGTATGGTTGTGTATTGCTGTGCAATCATCTATCCTAATGGGACTGAGTATACTCAATGGATGAAAAGTGCGGCCTCCTCCTAGTTGTAAGATCTCCGAAAGCTATACTACGTGTCATGATGCATAATTCGTGCGAAAGCGTAAACATAAGTGTGTGTTAA
>JAOWBN010194382.1:0-15372 GCA_028565015.1 Pinguicula moranensis
GTTGTGGTGTATACAAGCTTAGTTCACGGCTGGTGTCGGGCAAGAAACATCGAAGAGGCTGAGAAGGTGTTTCTTCCAGTTGCGTTCTCTTCGGTCGATGGCAAATAAGAAAGAAAAGTGTATCCCAAGTCAATTCCACCTGTCAGAGAGAATTATCAGGTTTGTCCCAATCCCATAATTTTTTAAAAATTAAGCGGGTCATGGAATTGAATTCTCTGACCCGCTTTGTTTACTGTGTGTATAGTAAACATAGAATTGTACTCCAATTCCATCATAATGACACATAATTCTGTCTAGTAAACGGCCCCTAAGAGTCCATGTTGCGCTGATGTTACTTTCAATCATCTTATTTTTTGGATAATTAATTTGTTTTAATAAAAAAAATCAATTAGTCTGCTTGATGCATTAGAGTAAATCATTTTTCTTGTTCACAATAAGCAAATAGGGAAATATAAAAATTACAATGATACTATCGTGGATCTAAAAATCCTAAAATTTGGCATTGAGCTTTATAGCATACTTTCCAGAAAATGTATTGGGTCGTGTAACCGAATTTGTGTGCTGGATCGTAAGTAAGGAGTTGAACTTTTCTTATTTCATGGACAAGATAACAAATCTACCATTTGAATGGGTGGGCTACAACCCACTAAACTTACTGACTAACCCTTCTTCAAAACTGTCTTGGCCGGGCACGATTAGTGTTGCCACATGCTGAAAGTCCCCTGAATCCATGGTGGCACATGGAGAGGTAGCAGCTGACCTATCTCTATTTTCCTGTCTCGTTAACCTGTCTGTTGGTTATGGGAGCGCTTCCTTGGGAGTAACAAAATTATCGTCTGAGGCAACCTCCATATCCAGCAGTCTAATTTTCCCTTCGATTTGCTTGCCAGAACGGCGACTATCCTCCAAAACGGCTCCGATCACCTCCTCCGGCAGCCTGTCATGCAATTTAGTCACTACCGGAATCCTTGTCTGCTGGGCAATTGAATCGGTAGAATGGGAAGTCGCCACATCCTTCCCATCCTGATTTTTGGGAAGTGTTGGCCAGTCCTTGTCGGGGGTTTCCAGTGTCCACCTTGTCTCTTCTAGACGTTCTCGAATCCCTGCCTACCTAACAGTGTATAGTTGTTGCTCTGTTCTTCGACCACCAGGATACTGAATTTTTTGGATGATGTAACTATCTTGATCATTTGGTGAATCAAGGAGTTTGAATTGGTCAGGATTTGCATCTGTCCGAACTGCATCTTTGATTGCGTCAAGGTTTTCTTGTCAATGATTATCAATGAGCCAATACGGCTGGCAATCTCTGCTAAGAAGTCCTCTTACCAACAATTAAGGGGTGCCTTGGATTTGGACCAAGCCGGGCCATGCTAACTTTTTGTCAACCAATTTCAGGGGACAGAGAGAGTGAGTGAATAGTTTCTCTGCTGTGACTGAGTCATTTAGAAGCCGCAACTGTGCCTTTGGAGAGTACATGTTAAAAGTGAAGTCCCCAAAAAGCCCTTACTTAAATGATCTAATCCTCACCACTCATAACACTTCTGATCGTGCGTACACGATTGAGACATGTGGAAGAATCTCGGCCACCCACGTAGGCATGATCCAATGGATGAAATGTATCTGTATTTATGTCTGTAAATAATTAAGAACCGTTGGATTCACATAAGATCCAACGGTTGCTAGACATTGTAAATACTCGAACAGAGTGACCAATCTCCACCGTCGATGCTGAGAAGATCCAACGATTAAGAGGCAAAAGGTTTATATAAACTTTATGTTTATATAGGTTAAAATTTATAAGTTATTCAAGTTTATGTAAAAAATTTAAGGTTGATAAATTATATAAGTTATAAGTTATACAAGTTCTTAAATTTTATAATTATATACTTATAAAAAAAAAAGTTTTATAATTATAAGTAAAAAAAAATTATAAGTTTATAAGTATTTCAAGTTATATAATTTGATAAGTTATATAAGTTTAAGTTATATATTTTTAAGTTTTATAATTTTTAAGTTTATAAATAATTTTTCAAATCCTAAAAAAAAATGAATTGTTATTCTGGCCGGATTCCCACCGAACCGTCAGAAATGGTTTGACCGGCCCCAAAATGAATTTGTTTATAAAAAATAATTCCGGCCGGTTGAAACCTCCGAATTTAATTTTTTTGATTTTTTTTGCAAAACCTTTGGTTTTGTTAAACTCTAATTTTCAGAACCTCCGATTTTAGAAATCGCTGGTTTTAAAAACCTTCGATTTTAACCAGTCAAAAAATTGACTATTAATCAATTTTCGATTGAAAATGCCTATATCTAGTTCATGGTTACATTATAATTTCTATTTGGTTTTGGCATGATCTATCGCGTCTCAAGGACCTTCCAATTGTTCCCTTTTTGTGGAGGATCCTTTGGATCTTTCTCTAAGGGCCCGTTTTGCGCAGCTTTTTTAAAATTATAATTGGCTTTTAAGAATCTCGAACTACGAGATTGATGAGTTATTTTTTGAAAAAAAGGTGCTTATAATCCCCTTATAATTTTAAGAAGGCCGCGCAAAACATGGGCTAAGATAGTTGCATAATAGGAGCACGAGCCCAGATACTTACTGATCTGGGGTTTGGCAAAAACCTAGGCCAGTTTATAGAGCATAAGAAGGTCACATTGGCAATAAAATTTTCACCCAACTTCTTCATTATTTTCTAGATGTGTAAGTGGAAATCAAGTTGGGGAGGACTCGATGTGTGTGTGTGTTTGTTGTCTTGGGGGATGGGGGTGGTGGGATGGAATCAGCTATATTTGGAAGCTGTAGAGACGATGCAATATCATTCTTAGAAAAAGTGGGCGTCCTTCGAATATAACAAATATTTGAAAGTCACACAAATGCTTACCATTTCTAGTTCCAGCTTGTGAGTTAGCTGAATGGCAGACTGTTTCTCCTCAGTCAGCCTAGAGACCAAAGCCTTAACCTGCAATTAGTGGAAAATAAGAATACGAAAACAACTGAAAATAACAGATGAACTCTTCATATGAAGAATTTGACAAATTATGCAAGTAGGTACAATCTTTCCACATATGAGATCCAGTGCTTCTAAAGTGGCTAATGGATAGCATTACGCAAAACTTTATGGCAAGGGTCTAGATGCCAATCATTTGTATTATTTAATACATCAATGATCAACCTTTTTTTAGATAGGCTAAATTCTGGAGAATTGCTTCTCCAGGGTATCAATCCCGGACCTCAAGGTTATGAGGTGCGTTGCTCACCACTTGAGCTATCAGAAATTGATCAACCTTAAAACTGTTACTCTCAATTAAAATAAAAGAAAAAAAATCCTAGCTAGAGTCGCCGGCATAACAGCAACCTTCTATCCTTAAGTTGAAATTAATCAATTAGCTGTTCATGTCATGACAAAAAAACAGGAACAAGAAAAACCAACACTGACAGCAAGGCAGACTTAAAATTACAGGAATTACCTAGTCACCGAATTAAAATTTGAAGACATGTACAAGAAATCAAGATAAGCCCTAATGTGCAAATGCAGTAATCAAGTAAGAACTCCTAAATGATATACCTGAAGTTGGAACATGTTATAAAAAGTAGAATGAACATATGTGCCCAAGACCATGAATAGAACTTGATGGTGGTGATAGAATAAACGTTAAAAAGGAAAATGACAACAATATTGGGTATAACCTCAGGTGCACTCTCATGCCGTTCAGTGAATCCTTTGTTCATCTGCAGTCAAACAAGAAAGAAAAAGGTAATCAGTAATGTGGTTAAGTTGACAGAACCTAAAATTATTGCAATTAAGTTGGGATTTACCACACTTACAATGTTAAAATCCAAATTCTGACTGGTAATTCCACTGTCTGATACAGAGGCCCTAGGCGAGTTACCTTCCTCTGATCCCTCCCGCACTGGTGAAGGTGGTTGTGGAGGTTGAACATAGGAAACTCTCAACTTGCACTCGTCGACATGGTTCCCTGCCTTTTTGGTGAACTGAAAAGGTTAAGAAGCAGTGACAAGTTTACCATTTTTTATGCATCACCCACATCACAGATAAGCTAAACAGGCCTAGAGTAAGTGATATACCATTGCTGCAGTAATATCCTTTGCGATTGTTCCAGGGCTTACTACTACGCTCTGAAGAAGGAACTTATCCTTGCATTCCATGTCTGGTGGAGCCTCCTTTTGAGCTTGCATGGTGACTGAATGAAGAAATAGCTATTTGTAAGATTGCTGCCTAGGAATAATTACAGCTTATTCATCCTTGTTTCAAGCATCACTATCTTGAATTTCCTAACGATAAATGACACTAAAAGTAGAGCGCCTAACCTATAACATCACAACTAGAGTGCGGATTCACGACCCCAGTATTTGGCCTCACACAATACTTTTTCGGGTTTGTAGTCTTCACCTGCATGGACCAGTAGTAAAATGAAGACGGAAGGAAGATAATGGCAAACATTCTCAAAGCCATCATTTAGCCTATGGGAAAACCTTAATTTGTCGAGCAATGAAAATACCTTGAATGCAACATAATTATCGCTTTTGTTTGACAATTGCATGGAACATGAGATCTGCTTCCTCAACTCGACTTCCAGGATACCGAAAAAGAGCAAACACGATAATAAGAATCATCAAAGTAAGGGAAAATGTAAAGCACAGATCTAAAAGAAGAGAATTCAAATTAACATCCACCCCATCAATCCACAAATAGAAATTTCTAGAATCGACCTCCTGAGAGAGGCCCCCCCACCATGCGCAGACGAAAATTTCCAAAAGATTGTAACGAAATCAAACCTACATGGAAACTGGAGCTCGAGCGGTTCAATTAAGAGGTGGTCCCCGTTACTCATTTCGCAGCGGATCGCCGATATCTATCCTCCCGATGACTGAGAAGTGACGGATTCCGGTGAGGGCGGTGAGATTATCGGCGGCACAGCACAGATAGACGGATTGCAACAAGACAGCGTCAGTGCGGTGAATTTTAAGAAAGAAAAGGAAGGAAAGAGTTTAGTTTTTGGGTTTTCGAATTTTCAGAAACCAAAACACAATTAAGTTTCGCCTTTTTCACAGCGAGCAGTCAACATTTGTTTTTATTAAGTGTTTTGTTATTGATAATATATTTGATGAAATGTCTCACTCATGTGCTCAATTACTTCCTGGGAATGGAATCTCGTTTACGACGTAGCACGCCATATGTAATGCTGAAATTGGACTCAATGATTAGGTGCATGTGGCCCAGTAATAAGGAGGACTCCACATTGGCACGCATTTACAGGAAATCAAGATAAGCCCTCCAAATATGCAAAAGAAGAAGTCCAATAGCAATTTCAATTGTTTGTACTTACCTACACCGGTAGAACCGAGAACTTAAAGATTGGGGGTGAGGTGAGGGCAAACAAAATTGGTGGGGCGAGTTGGATCAACTTCTATGTTTAAATATTATTGTAAAAAATTAAAAAAAGTAAAAAATCAAATAAACCTATGAAGAATAGCCAACAAAAGTATAGCTAAAAAATAGAATAAAAAGGGATAAGGAGCCTTAAAACTATCAAAAATTAATATATTAAAAATATATAAAAAAAAAATATATATTAGAAAACCATTTAAAACAAATATGAGAAAAAAGTTATATTACAATCTATACAATGTCATAAATGTCCTATATTGCAGTAGTTAGCATTCTCGAGTTCGAATTCAACAACCAAGGTTTTGTTTTCAATAGTATCTTAATTTTTTGCTTTTGGCTTAAAAAAAAAACAAATTGAAAGAGTGACAACAGGATCAAACATATTACGACACAGTTAAAAGCCTGACAATCTACCAACTGATCTAAACGGGTATTGTATATTAGCTCAAAACAAATATATTTATAATATTTTTGAAGACCAAATTATAAAAATAAATTTTTTACATGTATAATTTTTTTAAATCCCTGGAAGACCATGGCTCCTGTCCCGCCTCCGCCTAGCTTACCTACGATCTAATTTATTTCTTAATTTTAATATTTATATATTTTCCAATATAGGTGGTTCCACTATTTTCGAAAATCATCCTACTTTCACGACAACATCGATTAGTTTGAATATGTAAAAAATAAATTAAGTAGATAGCATTTACTATGGAGTACGAGTTATCCCAAGTCCCCAACAACAATTTATCGTCAGGGCATAGAATTAATGACAAAAGAAAGCACAATCAAATTTTTAGGCAGAACAATAAAGTTTCAATAACCCATCTCCATTAAGCAAATGTATAGGGATAATAAATAGATAAAAAAAAATGGCCAAACAAAAAAAATAGGGACATTTGTTTTTGTTAAGAACTAATTAATAAATTGTGTAAACAAAGTAAAGAATTTGATACGTGCAAATGAAGAATAAATGCAAGTTTTCTTCTATAATTTCTTTCCCCGCATTTTTTTTCTTCTCATTTTTTATACACAACGAATTATCGACAATCACCTACCTTTAATTAATGCTAACATTATTCATCACTATTTAATACTATTTGACAAAAATGTTATGTCGGCCGTCGCTAAAACCGTTGGCATTCATTCAATCCATAACACTCCCACTTGAATGTCCATCATATCATACCTCAATAAAACTTTAATAGAAAAAAATTCTGTGGGAAAAAATCCTAATGAAGGAAAATGAGTACATGAGTTTATGATCTCCCCTGTTGGACATATCTTTGAGTTTCTTCATGCCGATCCCTTTGACCAACTTTTCATAAATTGCAGTAGGTAGTGCTTTTCTAAACAAATCTGTCAGATTGTCACTTGATCGAATTTGCTAAATATTTATATCACCATTCTCTTGAAGGTCATGTGTAAAAAAAATATGAGTGATATATACTTTGTTATATCCCCTTTAATGAAACATTGTTTCAATTGAGCAATGCAAGCTGCATTATCTTCATGAATAATAGTTTAAATGTCTTTCTTGGTCTCCAAGCCATACGTTCTATAAATATATTGGGTTATAGTTCTGAACCAGATGCATTCACGACTTGTTTCATAAATTGTAAGGATTTTTGCATGGTTAGAGAAAGTAGCGATTAATGTTTGTTTAATAGAATACCACGAAATAGTTGTACCTCCACATTTAAACAGATACCCTATTAGAGATCTAGGTTTGTATGAATTTGATAAATATCCAGCATCAGCATAACCAATTAATTCTGAGTTTGAAACATTGGGATAGTATAAATTCATATTCATTGTTCCTCGAAAATACCGAAAAACGTGTTTGATTCAATTCAAGTGTCTTCTAATTGGAAAAGAACTATATCTAGCTAATAAATTTACTGCAAATGATATATCATGTCATGTATTATTAACAAGATACATTAGTGCTCCAATTACACTAAGATATTGTACTTCAGGACAAAGAAGTTATTCACCATTTTCATGAAGGCAGAATGAATCATTTTTCACATCAAGTGATCTCACCACCATTGGTGTACTCAATAAATGTGCTTCATTCATATCAAATCTTTTAAGTACTTTCTTCAAATAATTAGATTGATGCACAAAAATTTCATTTGTCAAATGTTTAATCTGAAGACCTAAACACAAATTTCTTTTTTCAAGGTCTTTCATTTCAAATATGAAGATCTAAACACAATTTTATTTTCCCAAAATCTTTTATTTCAATTTTTTTTTCAAACAAGCTACTGCTTTTGATAACTCTTTATGAGATCCGGCGTAGGTTGTCCCAGCGGTTGATACCCTCGACACACAGGGCTTGCCTAGTGAGGTCGAGGGTTCTAATCTCGCTGGACGCAATCTGCCGCAAGATATCTGTGGGGATTAGTCGGCGGGCTCCTAGGCCCAAAGGATACCCCGATACTGTGGTTTGGGTCTCTGTTATCCTTATTACTTATCAAAAAAAAAGATAACTCTTTATGAGTTATAATAATATTTAAGTCATCTACATAGATAGCAATGATGACAAGTTCTGATTCATATCTCTTTATAAAAATACATGAGCATATTGGATCATTTTTATAGCCTGCCTTTAATAAGTATGTGCTCAAACAATTAAACTACATACGTCCAAATTATTTCAGTCCATATATGGATTTATTCAATTTAATCGAATAAATCTCTCAAAAATTTGAACTTGTCCTTCAGGAACTTTAAACCCTTCAGCAAACTTTCATGTAAATATTATTTTCTAATGAGCTATATAAATAGGTGTCATTACATCCATCGGTCGCATTTCAAGCTTTTTATGAGTTACCAAAATTATCAAATAACGAAATGTGATTGCATCAATCATAGGAGAATAAGTCTCTTCATAATCAGTGTCTGGTCTTTGGATTAAACCTTATGCGACAAGTCGTGCTTTATATATCTTAAGATTCTATTTTTCTCATTTCTTTTTTCGCACAAATATTCATTTATATCCGACTGGTTTTTATACCTTTTGGTTTAGGGACTACTGGTCAGAAACAACTGCTTCTTTCCATTTTGGCCAATCATATTTGCGCCTACATTCCTCCATATGTGTATGTTCAATATCCTCATTCTCTTTCATTATACCGCATACGATATTATAAACAAAAATATCGTCGATATTTGCTTCATCTCGATTCCATTTTTTTCCATTACGACATATTTTATGAAGATCTCCTCATTTTCAGGTACCTGAATTTCTTTATTTATGTCATTTGCCTCTTCTAGAGTATTCTGGGTCTCTGCTGGAGATTTTATTTTCTCTTCTGGAATATTAAGGATCTCTGCTTGAAATTTTATTTCCTCTTCTGGACCATTCTTTATGTTTGCTCCTTTTCTTTTTCGAGGATTTTTATCTTTGGAGCCGGTTAGTCTTCCACGATTCATGCGTGATTATGATTCATTTGCTATAAAAATTTGTCCTTTTGGGACATTAAGTTTAATTGAAACATTTGCAGTTGGTATATGATATTTGGTTACTGTCTTCAGGTCGATAAGCGCATCTAGCAATTTATTTGCTAAATTTTGCAAATGAATAATCTTTTGAACTTCAAGTTCACATTATCGAAAACGAGGATCAAAATGTGATAGAGAAGAGTCATGCCAGAATATTGTCTTTACCAGTTGTTTATTTTCTCCCCTAATGTTGGAAAAATTGACTTATCAAAATGATAATAAGCAAATCTTGTTGTAAATAAATCTCTAGTTAATGGTTCTAATTATTCAATTATCGAGGAAGATTCATACCCAACATATATTCTCATCCTCCTTTGAAGACCCATCTTTGTGCGTTGTGGAGGACCAATTGATACAAATATGGCACATCCAAATATTCTTAGATGGAAAATGTTTGGTTCTTGATCATAAACCATTGCATTGGGGAGAAATTATTATAACTTGTTGCCTGATACGAATAAGTGTTACTGCATGCAAAATTGCATATATCTAAGCAGATACGGGGAGTGTAAAATGCATAAGCATAAGCATAAGCCTTGCAATCAATTGGAGGCGTTTAATAAATGATTTAGCCAAACCATTTTGTGTATGAATATGTGCAACATGATATTCAATGGTTATAGCAATTGACATACAATAGTCATTAAAGACTTGTGATGAACATTTTGCAGCATTATCTAGGCGAATTTTCTTTATTGAAAAATCATGTAAATGAGCTCGCAGGTGAATT
The DNA here is from genome assembly GCA_028565015.1 of Pinguicula moranensis. Taxonomy (NCBI): domain Eukaryota; kingdom Viridiplantae; phylum Streptophyta; class Magnoliopsida; order Lamiales; family Lentibulariaceae; genus Pinguicula; species Pinguicula moranensis. Next base: position 9,652 of record JAOWBN010194382.1, read on the forward strand.
ATTTGTGCAAGTAATCTTGCAAAAGCTAAATTGCGAGTAGATAATAAGCACACATGCGACCATTTAGTTGATGCATCAATTAGAACCATAAAATATTAAATGGTCCTCATGGTGGGTGTATAGGCCTACATATATCTTCCTGAATTCTTTCCAAAAACGTAGGGTTTCTTTACCCAACTTTATTTAATGAAAGCTTTGTAATCAGTTTGCCGTGAGAGCAAGCAACACATGAAAATTCACTGGGAAAAATCTTTTGTTTTTTCATTGAAGGACCACATGAATTTTCTATAATTTTTCGCATCATAAATAATCCGGGATGACCACCAATCATGTCAAACTTTGAAAGTTTTAGTAATCTTTAGACTTTCAACCATTTTAATTGTTGTGTAATACAATCCTGAGGACATTATGGGTATTCTTTCTAAGATGCATTTGTTACCCGAAATAATTGATGTAATGTATAAGTATTCTTTATCTTTTTCGTTCATAGTCTCGATATGATATCCATTTTGGCGAATATCTTTAAAACTCAATAAATTTCATCGAGACTTAGATGATTATAAAGTATTATCAATTGTGATGTTTGTCCCTCCTGATAGTACAATTTGTGCTCTTCCGGAGACTTCAATCAATTTTGTACTACCAGATATTGTATTAACATATGCTTCCATTATAGATAGGAAGATAAAATATTTTTTTATTGTTGAGTATGCTATATATTGTTGCACTGTTTGCGAGACATACATCTTCCTCATTTGATTTGGATTTTATATTGTTGCACTGTCTGCGAAACATGCATCTTCTTAATTTGATTGGATAAATCCATAGTTATCTTCAATAAATAAGTAACAATAAGAAATAAATGAAATCAAACTTATGATTACATTTTAAATCAAGTATAATACTGAGAAATAGATAATATATAAAAAAAACTTAGATATTTTTGCTACTATTCATTGGATCAGTGTGGGCAAAGAAATCGACAACATCTAAATGTGTAACATCAAATTTTTCATCGAGTAAATCATTTTGAACAAAATTCATTTATACATTCTTCATTGTATTTTGGACAAAGTTTGTCTTTGCATTCTTCCCTTTAGCTTTTGAAACTTGTTTAAGTTCTACAATGTGCTTTAGCGTATGATAGGTACGAAACCAATGATTGTTCATCCTACATCGATGACAAATATTTTCTATGTTCATGTTGCCCTGAGATTTTTTGTTGCGACCTTACAAATTATCATTTTTCACCCACTTTTGGTGGTTATTTGTATTATTGGAATTATTGCGGTGAAAGTAAGGATGATTTCTCCGATTTTCACATCCACGACTGCATCGACGACCACGACCATGCTGGGGGCCGTGACTAAATGTATTCATATTTATTTTTGGGAATGTAACAAAACCACTTGGACGTGATTGATGGTTTTTTATTAGTAACTCGTTATTTTGTTCATTCAAAAGAAGACACGAAGTCAGTTCGTAGTACTTCTTAAAACCCTTTTTACAGTATTGTTGCTGTGGGAGCATATTAGTGGCATGAAAAGTAGTGAATATTTTCTCTAGCATGTCTCATCGATAATCTTTTCACCACATAACTTCAGTCGATAACTGATTTTTAACACGACAGAATTGTATTCGCTTAAAAATTAAAATCTTATAAGCGTAAATGCAACCAATTATAACAAGCTTTTGAAAGTATCACTGTTTTCTGATGATCATATCTCCTTTGAGATTTTTCAAAATCTGCAGGATCTTTTATAGTGACGTATTCTTCCTTGATTCCCTCATCAATATGGTGACGAATAAATATCATGGTTTTTGCCTTATCTTGTCGAGATACTTTATTTTCATCTTTTATTGTGTCTCTGAGATCTATTGCATCTAGATGAATTTCTGTATCAAGAATCCATGACAAATATTTTTTTTTCCGTGATATCCAAATCTACAAACTCAAGTTTAGAAATATTAGACATTATAACAATAATTAATTAACTTTATCTTAGCAGGAATGCTAGTAGCCTAATTGTAGAGTCGTGCTGATAACGTGTTATAAACTAATTAATAAATTGTATAAACAAAGTAAAGAATTCGATACGTGCAAATGAAGAACAAATATAAGTTTTCTTCTAAAATTTCTTTCCACTCCCCCTTTTTTTCTTCTCATTTTCTTCTCATCTTTTATACACAACGAATTGTCGCCAATCACTTATCTTCAATTAATGCTAATACTATTAATCACTATTTATAATTAATGCCAACACTATTTATCACTATTCAATACTATTTGACATAAATGTTATGTCCGTTGCCAAAATCGTTTGCATCATTCAATCTATAACAGTTTTTAATTTTTCTAATTAAATAAAATAGCATCTAAATGGTGCAAGATACATTTACAGAATTGCTCTAACTGTAACTCTTATCATTAAGTTGAATACAATATTATTTCCTTTTTGTTACAATTAATTTATTTTACTAAAATTAGCTTACCTGTTATTGGAGGTTAAAGAAGTAAAAAAAAATAACTTTAGTACTAAAATAAAATTGTAATTAATTTGGAATGTATTAGGCTAAAATTGCTATTCTATAATTTATAAGACAGGAAATTAATTGCCTTTGACCCTATTGACTAAAATTAACTTGATCCCGACCTTTTAATTTGCACATGAAAGTTTGCATCTATAATGGTATTGGCCCAAACAATAATAGAAAAAAAGGCCCATAACATTAAATATCCTACCAGAACGTTTTGGATACGACCAATAAGTTTAATGTCAGCCCATTACATAAGCCCACGCGTTCATAATCCTTATAACTACCAGCTGACACCAAACCCTATTTCAGTTCTGCAGTTTTGAAGCTGCGCCGGATTCTACAGCGGATCTCGCCATGGGGAGAAGCCAGCTTCTTTCAACTGATAGATTTATTTGTTTCACATTATTTCTTCAATTGGTCGTTCATGTTCGCCTGGTTTCATCTTGTTGTTTCTAAAACTGTGTGCGTTTGATCTGGAAGTTCAACCTTTTCCAGAGGAAAATGTTTTTGATTTCTCCTCTCTAAAGTATGTGTTAGTATTTGACTGGACTATAGGGCACATAGGTAGAATGTCTATGCCCGTGGTGTGCCAGGTCCCAAGATCATGACATATTATACAATTATGCTCTTTTGATGTTTTGTTTGTTTTATAATTGCTTCCTTGATTATTATAGTTGTCTATTACAATGACAGCAAATCTCTACAGTTTTAAGTCCAGAATTTGAACTTGCAGTTTTGAGTTGCTGCTGCAAGCTTATTCAATTCGAACCGTAAAAGCTTACTTTTACAAAATTGTCTGAAAAAATGCTACATTGTACTCCAAGAGGAGGGTGAAACGATTGCCCTTTCCTCTTGAATTGCCGTCAACGGCTGTAGCAATATTTAACACCGGAGAAGCTTTCTGGCCGTTTGTCGAAACTTCCATCGACTTTTCTGCTTACCGAGCTTCTTACATCCGTTAAATTTTATGCCTTTGTATTTACCGTTAAAAAAAAAAGTTTGCCAGAAATTGCCCCATTGATGAGGATTAAGTGTCCTGTATAATACCATAGTTCGTATGGTTCCAGTAAAGAACAGAAATGTGGGGAATGCGATGCTCGCTTTCAACTCAAGGAGCTGCACTATGTTTCCTTTGCATTAAGGACACCATTTTGTGAATTCAACTTTACTCAAACTTATAATAAAATATGCACAAAGCATAATATAATAATTCGTAGAAATGAATGTGTTAGGCGACATTCGCTTTGCACAGTTAAAGAGATCTAATTAAAATGGGAAAATTGCATGAAATACTCTACAATGTAACTGCTACCCACTTACAACAATGCACAACTACATGTGACCACCACTACCACCCTCTGGCCTCCACACGTGAAGCTCATGTACGTTATACATGTTGAACGGGCGTTGAGGAGGTGTGGCAATGGAGGATTTCACAAAAACAGCCCACCAGTTACAAGGAATGGATGAAAGATGTCACCAATCAGGCAAGTATGGATGGTGTCACCATGAACGCATCCATCACAAGTTGATGGATGATGTCGTTGTCGCGAGAATAGAAAAAGAAATCATGGGAAGGAATAAGGCAACCATTTCAAGCATAGGATGGTGACCTACAAAATGAAGTGTCCCCAGAAAGGCAACCATTTTAAAAATTTGATTCATCGTGTTACCCAAAAGACAGATGGATTCGGCTATTGCACCAAAAAAGCAAGAAAGTTACAAGCAATGGGTGGCGTCACAAAGAAAACTAGCATTCCAAGCATTGAATAAGTGGTTTCACCAAAAAAAAATGACAAAAAAATGACTGATGTCACCGAAAAGATAAGCATAAACTTTTTTCAGATTTCTTCAAAGTTAAAATCTCGAACCAAAATTGTGTGTCTTCGCAATAAAAATTGGAAAAGAATTTTTTGCAGTGTCCTGTGACACACTTTGTGGTCAATATGTATTGCTCAAAGTGAATAAGGTCTTTAAATGAGCATTAGGATCTTCATGCTCATATCCCAAAAAAATGACCCAATTTTGAATGAGAATGATTAACAGATTTGAAAGCTTTCATCATTCATAATTTCAAAATGTTGCATCTGATCGAAACTTGACTCAAATAAGTCCCCAAATACTTAAGGTCTATGTGCAGGAACCTTTGCAGATACAAAAGGTACATTATTATCTGCTTGTAGGTTGTTTGGGCAATTTTGTTGTTGATTGTTCAGATCATTTTGCTGATTGTTAACTTGGTTACCTTTCATTGTAGGAATGTATAAGGGATTGTCAAAAATCACTAGAGTACTTTGTGTCACTGCCTTTTCTAATTCATTGCCCTCTTGGCAATCTTCTATACCTTTCAAGTAATCTAAATTGTGGTGGTCCTAAAGACCTGGTTTGCATATACTTCCTAAAAAAAATAGAAAAACTAAAAAAACTAAAAAAAAATAATAATAACTAAAATCACACTTTCTAACAACTAAAAACAACAGTGTCACTCCCTAGCAACGACGCCAAAAGCTTGATGATTTTTTTTTATAGGTATAATGAATTTAAGCACAAAACCAAGTTAAATTACCTAAAAATAGTCACTTTATCGCAAGCATACGAGTATAGTTGTGTAAGTGAAAATAAGGTCGAATCCCGCGAGGAGTGTTTGGAGTTAAAAATTGATTCAAGTGTGACTACCTGAACTGTTATGCATACAATTCACACAAATGAATATAAAAAGATGAAACTTGTTTTTGAATTTTTAATATAAAAAGACATTAATAACAAAGAATTATGAAATAACTTAATTACAAATGGATCTCGAAGCACTTGAGGTCACAGAAAGATAGACAGAGATTAAAGGATACTCATAAGTATGACTCAGGTGACTTGAATTTTCTCAATTTATGCAAGTTTACATGTCAAGGTTAAACTGATTAGGGATAATGCTTTTACGCTCTAGTTTCTTATGTCTAGTACTCCTAGACTTGTTGGCTAACTCCCACTGTCGAGTTATACCTAACCAAGTTTCAACTAACTCATTTGCATCTTCCTACACTTAATGTCAAAATAAACAGGAGATTCATTCAAGCGCGTGTTCATATTAACAATTAAGTGCACGAAATCCACTTTTTACCTAAGTTATGTCTAAACATAGGTTTCAAGTTTTATTTGACAATTATCGCATAATATGACAATAAAGAG
>JAOWBN010194393.1:0-15372 GCA_028565015.1 Pinguicula moranensis
CTAATTCTTTGGAAATAATCTTAGGTATTGCTCCAATGAGTGTAATAGGGCGGTAGTCTTGGATTTGTTCAGGGAGTCTGTTTTAGCAACTAGGACAATATGGGCTACATTACTCCCCTTTTCTAGCTTACTATGTTTGTAAAACTCCTTGAGCAGCTCACAGATCTCGGGTCCCATCAAGTGTGCAAAGTGTTTTATAAAAGAGAAGTTTAAACCATCCGGCCCTGGGCTCTTATGGCTTCCACAATCTAATATTGATTTATGATTTCCTCATCTATAAACGGTGTTAGCAGCCATCTATGTGTCAGCAGGTTTAGTTGATTGAATCTCATGCTCGTTATATGTTGTCTTTGCCAGTTTGTCTCAGTGTATCTTGCTTCAAAGTGGTTCTTGAAACATCTCTTGACTAGGGCCGGCTCTTATACCCATGAATTTCTGTCCCACACTAATTGAATGAAGTTTTTCCCCCTGTTTCTATTTATGCAGCTGTGGAAATAGGCTGAATTTGAATCCCCTTGCTGAATCCATTTTATTCTAGCCTTTTGGTAGTTTAAGCTATCCATCAATTTGGTAATCTTGCTAAGTTCATCCCTTAGATTTGTGATATTGGAAATAACTGTGTCAGTTAAGGATTCTCCTACACTTTCATCCACGGTTGATTCCATTTTGGCTAATTCAAAGAGGATGTTTTTACGCTGATCAGCAAAGCTCTGCTTGTTATCCACATTACATGCTTGTATGCCATTTCTGATTGCCTTTACTTTTACTTTGATATTGTGACTGGCATGTCCTTGGGCAGGGGTGTTCTGCCAAATATTCGTTATCATCTCCCCATACTTTTTGTCCTTCAGCCAACAATCTAAAACCTTGAGAGGTTTTGGTCCCCAATTTTGTTCTTTATAGCATAAGCGGACAGGGCAGTGGTCAGAGACTTCACGCATTAATTCACTCTGTATCCCCAACCATTCTTCATTCACAAGGAATCTATCTAGCCTACTTATAGCTTTTATAGATTTAATATACCATGTATATCTTCTCCTTCCCATTTTCAGGTCATGCAGATTTAGGTCTTGGACAAAATCCTTGAAAGCTTCAATTTCTTGGATGTTTGGCCTATGAGCTGATACCCTTCTTTCTCTTGCGTGCAGTATGGCATTAAAATAACCCATAAGGCACCATTTTTTTATCTTCTTTTCCAGCATACATATTCCTGATTTCTTGCCACTGTAAGTGTCTAGAGGATGGGTCTCTAGGTCCATAGATATTCAGCATATATGACACTTTATCATCTCGTGACCAAGTTCCAGAAATTCCAAGGACACTGTGTGCTGAGATAACCTCTTTCTTGGTGAATTTTAGTTTATTCCAGATGCATACTAGGCCAGCAAACTGACCTTTGATCCCTGGAACGTCCAATCAAATTCATTATCCAGCCACAATTGCTCAATAATTTTCCTGTCCATATATTCCATTTTTGTTTCTTGAAGGCTCAAAAAATCTGGTTTCTCAATTCTGATGAGTTCTTTTATTCTCTGTTTCATGCTTGGGCTGCATAAGCCTCTTACATTGTATGTGATAATCTTCATAGAACCTGCAATTCCTCTTCTTTCATTACAGTCCCAGAGGAGACTGATTTCTTTGTTTTCCTTTGTTGGTAGTTTAGTCGTAACAGTCTCTGGTGCACATTCTCATGCTGAGGTCAATAGTTTAGGCCTAGTTGTTGTCCCACATCCATTATTTCCTTAACCCTAAAACCTAAACCCTAAACCCTAAAACCTAAGCATCTCCAGAGATAAGTTAGCCTAATTATTTTGTTGTTATTCTCTGTTTTTATCCTGTAGCTGGGTGAGGTTTTGTATCCACTCCTTCAAAGTTTCCTGGTTCTTTTCTCTCTCATGATCTACTGTCGTGCGTGTCTGACTTCTTGTTTTTGGTCCCCCCCACCCTTACTTTTCTTTGATGTCATCTTCTGAGTCTTAGGAGTGCTGTTTTGGACGATCTGATCCCGAGTTAATAGGGATGGAAAAGCATTACTGCAATTTATAGATTCCAGTCCCCCATGTTCTGTAGTTGGAGAATTCTGCTCCTGTTCTTTTCCAATCGGTTCTTCCTCTATAACCCGATTCTTACTTGTTACTTCCTGTATTCTCTCCCCAACCATATCTTTTGATTCCGAAATTGCTACAAAAGAAGACCCCTTTAGTTGAGAATTTCCTTCTGATTTGCCAGTAGATTCCTAGCTGGGTGGAAGATTTGGGTTTTTTCCCGGAGGGGTTGAGAATGGAGTCTCCTTTGTTTTTTCAGCTTGTGGCATACTTGCTCTAGTTGCTTTCATAATGTCTCCTTGACATTCAGGGTACTGCTTTGACTCCCAACCTACCTCATCAGTTTGCTTCAAAGTTTTTTCTTTGCCCAATATGAAATCCTGTATCTCTAGAAATCTGTATGCATTATCTACCACCTGTTCATATTGTTTGTTGAGTTGAGCAGTACTTTTTGGACCCCAGTCCAACAATGATGTCAGGTCTTTTTTCTGTTTGCAAGGTTGAGTGCTGGTAGTGTTATCTTTTGGATTTGGGATTTTTGGTATGCCCTCCTCGACATCTTGAGGCTTAGTTAAAATGTCCTCAAGTGTTTCCTTTTCATGTTCCTGGGATGAATCAGTTGCAGCGTGTATATCATACTCCCTATCAAAATCAAAATCTTCCTCTTCTTCCTCATTCCATGAGCTTATTTTGAAGCGTTCTGTACTTATTACAACCATGTATAGGATGATGATCTGTCCATCTATGGTTATATAGAGGTTTTGGGGGATAATATCATCCCAATTGAATTGGATGAAGAATTGTGCAGCTTCCAAATATGGGTGATGGATTGTACAGTCATCAATCAGCAAGCATTTTTCAATTTGGCCTCCAATTTTTCCCAGAATGGTTTGTGTCCAATATTGAATTGGTAAGCCATAGACTTTAATCCAGCATTTCTGCTCTGGTAGGATGCTAGATTGCACTTCATTTTGCCATGGAGAGATGTCAGAAAGCCAATTTTGAAGTCATACTAAGTCATATTTTATCAGGTTTTGGAGGTCAAGTTCTTCTTCTTCCCGCAAGAGAATTGTGGAGGTATACAGCAGACTAACAACAATATTCAAATAGCCAGCTATTTTAAGAGCCAATTGCACCTTTTGCCAATCTGAGTGGGGGTAATAGAGTACCCACATAACCATGTTTTAGATAAAGGACATTCATATAACCACGCAGCTTCCAAAAATAAAGTATAGTCACCTTAAACAACCTGTCCTTGCAACTGTGTATTGAACCATGGAACCGCACAAGCCGAACTACACACAACCACCCACCATTTAGATGCCCCCATTGGGGTTGGCATGCGTTCCCAGTCTCCAATCAACATTCGTGATGAGAAGTATTTCGTACTCAGAATATCTTTCAATCGGCCTTTCTTTTAACTCGAATACGCCATGACCACTACACTAGCAAAGCTACATTGAACGCATCGAGATTCATCATACCTAGACCACCATGTTCTTTCCGTTGATATATCACATCCCAACTGATCCAATGAATAGATCGTTCATAATTTTTCGAACCAAATAAACCACCAACATATATTCTTCATTTCGGCCAACACAGATTTTGGCGCATGATACAAAGAGAATTAATATACTGGCATGCTGCAAAGGACATTCTTAACCAATGTTATTTCCCCCTAGCGATAAATAGAGGTTCTCCCATGAATATACGGGGCGCTTCATTGATTGGAGTAGCTTTCCGTAAGTTCACACATGGTCAGGATTACAACCGACCAAAATTCCCCAAATAATCAAACGGTAGAGACATCAACGAGCAATGAAGATGTGCCACAAAGAATTTTGCGACATGTTCTAAGTCGATACCAAGGAGATTGCTCTAGCCGAAATTTATGGTGAGCCCTGACACTAACTTATATAATCGCAAGATGCCCTTCATGACATTTACATTTTGCAGCGTACCCTTTCCAAAGAATAAGGTATCATCGGTGCATATGGAATGAGTAAAAATTATGGAACCGCATGTAATCCCTTCCAACATAGCAAGTTCAACTGCTTTTCGAATCATAGGGTATAGGCCCTCGGTCATGACAAGGAAAATAAAAGGGGAGAGCGGATCCCCCTGACGAAGACTCGTTCCATCGCAAAAATACCCGAATTTGCTCTATTCAAAATAAGAAGCTCCAATTCACCGAATCGTATGCCTTTGCGAAATCAATTTTAAAAAACACGCCTTTTGTACGCGAACTCATAGCCTAATGCTGCAATTCATTGGCCAAGACTATGCCATCTTGAATTTGCCGATCTTGTATAAATGCTAACTGTTGAAGAGATAATTTTGTCAAACACTTTTCTGAAACGGTTTACTAATAGCTTGGACAATATTTTATACACACTCCAAATCAAAGAAATAGGTCTGAAGTGGTTGAGTTCAATAGGAGATGCGTGCTTTATTGCCAAAATAATAGATGTCGAGTTCAGATTTCTTGAGAGTTCCCCTGTATAGAAAAATTCTTGTAAGAATGCAGTGTAGTCACCTTTAGAATCTTCCAATGGGAATGAATAAAATTGAAATTGATTCCATATGGTCCAAGGTTCTTTTGACCAAAGCACAACGTGATTGTATCATATATCTCATTCGCCGAAAAAGGAGCCATGAGGGCCTCTTTTTTAGCAACTGAAATAAGGTTGTCACATTCAAGCAATTGTCACATTCAAGCAATAGTCACAATCTGCACTTATTCGGTTAAGCAAAATGATATTTGAAGTAAGCATATACCTTCGGTTTTATCACGCTCACCTCGTCCGTCCACAAGTCATTCAACAACAGTCCCTGAGTACCATTTTGGAGTCGACGACTTTTAACTCTAGTGTGAAAATAGCGAGTGTTTCCATCTTCTTACTAGATCCATCACAATCTAGATTTTTGATATAGAAGTGCTATTTTTCGTGTCAAGGCTGTTTGAATACTGTGCCAAGCCTCCTATCTCGCAATTTCATCAGAGTTAAACGCCCAGACATCAACGACGTTATCAAGAGCATATAACATTTGTTGGTATATCTCAATTTGGCTGTATACATGTCCAAAAATAGAATTATTCCACCTTTTGAGCTCCTACCGTAACCCCTTTAACTTGCAGAATAATATATGTGCCTTACTCCCAGAATACGACATCGAGGTCTACATTCATTTCACAAATTCCGCAAACTCAGGGTTCGAACTCTATGATCCGCTATGCTTCGCTCCAACGCTATCTGTTGAAGTTCCGACCATAACTCCAACCATTGCTTAGACAATAATATACAATCAATGTGACTAGCGCTAGTTCCACGGACATTGAACCACGTATATGGGTGACGGACAAGAGGAAAGTCCACCAACTAATTTTTCAAAATAAAATTATTGAAATCCAACATATCCAAAGCAAGAGTACCTGAAAGTTCATGCGTTCTTCAGGAAAGCGGATCGTATTAAAGTCTTCCGCTATGCAAATAATTTGGGTCGAACTCGTAGAAATAATATATGTGATGAGGTTCCATATGTTTCTCTTCGCCTGCAATTCCAGTGGAAAAGTACACATTAATTATCTAAAGAATTTTTGACGACGACGTACACATTCCTTCCACCACAAAAATCTTCAAGAAATAGAAGTTAAATCAAATAAATCAAAGTCCCAAGCTAACAACAAACCCCCAAACTATCCAACCGACGCACTAGCAGCCCATTCGAATTGATTATTCAATCATATATGTCGCACTTATGACCAGCCCGGATCTAATATCGTTTAGTTTCCTGTAGATATAAAAACAAATCACATAACATCACCGAATGAGATCCTGAATCGCGGCCTTTCTTCCGAGCTGAGTCATCCCTCGTACATTAATTGTCAATAGTTTCATGAGAAACCATATTCGCACCTACTGATAAATTCTTCTAGATATTTGCTTTAGTATCTCTTTCCTCCCCTTTTTCCAGTCGTTCCACCATTTCCACATCCAGAAACTCACTATGCGCGCCTATGTCTTTCCCAAGATTCCAAATTGCTGGTGCATCCGATATATGATTATTAGTTGGTTTGCCTCAAGTATGTCGAACCTCCACAATATTCGCCTCAACTTGAGTAGTAATAGGTGCCTTCTTGTATTGTTCCTTTAAGTTTTGAAAATATTCTTGTGCCTCTCCGAAAAATTGAAGGAACTGTTGTTGTGATAATACCGAATTTGCACCACTAGAGAGTTGTGTAACCACCAGCCGAATGTTGAAGATATCTGAACTAAGACTCAAACGTATCTCATCAGTTTGTTGTGATGACAGAGTTGGGGAGTTCTCCATCCAAAGCGGAAGAGGATCCATCACTAATTTCCTTGTCCATATTTTTGTCAAATTTTTGTTCGATTCATCATCAACTTGGTAAGGAACGAGCTGCAGATTTGCAGACGTTTCTCTCGCATGTGGTACACTGTGAAGAAGTAGCAAAGGTACTTGTCGTGCCGGACTCCGTTTTGGTGTGGAAGCTTGAAGAAGGGGCGAAAATTGGCATAAATCTGTAGCATTCACTACAGCTTTGGATGTTGACGAACTAACCGTCTCCTTCCTCTCCCAAACCATAGGCTGTTGGATACAAAATGACGACATTTCCTCCACCACATGTACTGAAATGGGCTCCTTTATCATCTTTGTTCCATCCTTCGACACTTTCTCAAACTCAACAAGAACTACTTCATAAATAAGAGGGGTATCTTGAACATTAATCAATAATCTCGCTCGATGCATCACCGCTCGTTCATAGGTGATTGGATCAATATGACTTAGTTTTCCAAAGTTTGCTGCAATTTTCGTGAATATATCATTATCCCAACAAAGTAGGGAAGTGACCCAAACTTGTACCCATACATCCCGAGTATTCGGAGCGCCCGTTTCTCTCTAAAGGCGTGCTTGTTGGAGTTGAGCTTGGAGATAATAGTATTGTCCATCAACATCGCTTTTTTAAGTGATGGTGAAGACGCATATAATAGCACCTCTCCGGCCTTGATATGAACAACTTTGCAATCCTGAAAGCCCAATTTGCACAGGGAGTCCGTAATGCCTTCAATTTCCACTTCGTGATTCTGGGTGGCGATCATACAGTTCTCCAACCACTTTGCTTCTGACGGCAACGATATTAATTTTAAACACTTTCATGTTTTCGTCGGATGTGCCATAGTTCTCTGTTTTCACCCACTTATCTATTTCGTATCACCAGAGTTGGACGGTATGGTGGTCTCACTATGAGGTCGTTCTTCCAGTAGTTCATGTAATTAACAACAAGATGACAAGATCCAACCCACAAGCCATGTAATTTCTTCTCCATTTCGACAATATCCGGCAACAGAGGGGCGAAGTCGACTGATTTCTCGGAATAAAAACATCCCGAACTTTACTGAATGAGAGAAAAGTCCTCAACATATCCGTCTCATACCTGTGGCTGGGAAATTGGAGAAAAATAAGGAATCCATCATTTCTATCAGACGACATACATAGGGTGAGTGTATTTCGATCGCGGTTAGGGTTCGCGATCGCTGCGCGATCCATACACAATATTTTTGCCCTTCTTTTTCTGATAGATCCATGATCCAACAATATGTTCATCATCTATCAGAGGGGGAGGAGCCACTATGGTTGTTGCAGTTTGATTGCCACTAGAGGGATTGCTGCTAGTGGCGACGCCCTTGAGTTTTTCGCTCGCATCAGGAATCTCTCTCATTTTTAACCTAGGGGAAACATTTTTTTTGGCATGAGAGCTTGATTGCCTTCTAGCAGTTAGAAATCAATTCAAACAATATTAAAATGTGAACTTATCCATATGCTAACTTGTTGGGGTCTTTGATGTATTCTATCATTAGTAATAGGCCAGGTTTATCCTTTACTATTTCCTTAATAGGTAGATTCATGTCTAATATGGGAATTGAGCATTGTACAACTTTGAAATGAGTTATGAAATATTTGAGTGAAACTTTGGTAGTTGGTTTAGTTTACTCAAATAAATCTAGATCATTTGACCTTTGTGTCTTTATAGACTCAGATTTTGCAGGTTGCAAAGATTATAGAAAGTCTACAACATCCTACTTTTTCTATTGGGAGGCAATTGTGTGAGCTGGAAGTTTCAACTTTAACCTTTAGTAGCACTTTCAATGACAGAAGCTAGTATGTGGTAATAACGTACTCTTTTACATAGGGAATTTGGCTGCAAGGGCTACTCAAAGAGTTGGGTATTTTGCACAAGAGCACTGTCATATATTCTGATTTGCAGAGTATTGTTCACCTTAGTAGGAATCGTGTATATCATAAACGAACTAAGCATGTTCGAATTAGGTATTATTATCGGGATAAGGTTACATCTAAGGTAATATGTTTACAGAAAGTTGGGGTAGAGGATAATCCCTCTCATGTGGGTGCTAAAATAGTGACTTTAATTAATTTCAAAAACTATCTGAAGTTTAATTCTCAGATCTATTGGTTAATTTTACAGATCTAACAGCTTTGCGTATAGACCTTTGCAATTGATATCCATTATGTATTTGACTTAGTATTAGAACGTAGGTCAATCGTGTAACTCACTTAGATGTGGCACAAGAAGTGCTAGCTCCAATCTTCGTACTAACACGGTCTACTCCATCAAGTGTGTGATGCAGGACAATCTGCAAAATTAAGAATTAATGGAGACATTCTTAATTTGGGCGCACTCCAGTATTTTAAGCATATCTTTGGCTATGGTTATCGAAATCGTGCATAAGACCACAATTCGGAAACGTCTCTTCATTGTGCGCTTTTTCTCAGAATAAGTTATCTTCAAATTATGCTATCTTATCTTTTGAATTATTAGTTTAGTTAATTTTTACTATTTTAGGTAATAAATCATTTGTTAATTAGGAAGTTCAATTAATTATGATTGATGGCCTAATTTATGGCAAATTGACTTTTTTTTATTTGAATCTTAATTAGGATTTATTTTTACAATTTGCCTGTTTTGGCAAAATTAGAATTTAGAATTTTTAGCTATAAAAGTCCGGCTTGTGGATTTAGTTTCAAACCCTGAATTTGATATTGAAATTATTCAAAACCGTAGAGTATAGTCTCTGGTTTTTTTTATTTGGGCGATTTCTTGTGTTCTTCTTTGCAATTCGCCTGATTTAACTAGCCTTCGGAATAATCGCTATTCTGTTCGGCGTCAGTGTGGCAGTGTGCCCTTCTACTATACCCAAAAAAAAGTGTGGTAGTGTGCCGGTCGGCACAACCCGACTAGCAGAGCTGGCTAGGATAGCACGATCCGGCTATCGAACCGTGTTATTTTTTATTTTTAGATAACCATGGACATGTGAATCACGGACGGCGCGTCAATAAAGGCTCTGTCACATGAAATGAAATTTGTTTTGCACCCGATGTGTTTTGGACCATGCACTTGATGATTTTTAGAGCCTTAAGTTAAAATACTCCACACCAAGTTAATTATTGAGCTCCTCCATATGTTATCTAATTAAGACTATTTATTATTATTCAGACTATTCTTACTCATCAGAGTCATTCATTTCATGTGGTAACTAATCACAGCGGTTAGTTTAGGATCCTCGTACCATGTTGGTGATTAGTTTTAAATTGTTTGTACCACCAAGACATCCAACATTTCAACAATTCAAAATGAAAAAAATTTATATAAGTTTATTATCACTTTAGGATTTTAAAAAATATAAACAAATGTTTTCTACAGGCACGAGCCGCGAAAAGAGTAGTAGCCAGGCAGGTTGAGGTTAGGGCGTTGGGCTGACATCCTCAACCCGATTCGCCCACCCAGATTGGATTCGAATAGTTCCATCTATGTACTAAATCACTGTTGTATTACGGATTTTGACAAAATAAATGATTTTTTTTTAGTTCCTTAAACCATGAGTTAAGAAATATGTAAGGTTACTTGTGGTATCGTGTGGGATGGATTGCAAGTGGAACTGCCGAACAATTTCGTACTAGTAGAGTAGTAGTAGATGCTGTTTCTGCAATTAGTCCATGTCTGAGGGGACAAATCCTACCCGTCTACGCCGTTGCCCTAAATCTTTACCTGAATTAAAATAATTGCTCACTTTTCCCTATTCAAAGTTTGGTCCAAAAACATCACACACGCACACACAGACATAATTATATATATATATATAATATCTCATAATTATTTCCATTGCTCAATTATATATAATTCATGGATTGTGATGTCGAATTCTCGTACTACTTAACCCTGTTTTTCCCATTTTCAGCCACTCCTCACAACACAAACCCTCTCCCGCATAATTACACACACACACGCATACTCATACCTTGTACCCGCCATTCATCATACACATAGAACAGACAAGAACGTTCCATCCACAACGATGGTTCAAACTGAAACCGAAATTGAATACGAGGTTCAACATGGAGCGGCCATCAGCGTGCCGGGGTTTCGATCATTCGGAGAGAAGATCAGCCACGTGCGCGCAAAATTTTACATTATCCGGCGCTGCATTGCCATGCTTGTCTGTTGGCACGAGATCAATGAGAGCTAGAGAGAGGAACTCAGGAAGCTTCTCTCTTTCCTTTTGATAGTACTAGCCATGCACGTATTTACCAAAGTCTGCAATAGTGTTTCATGCATAGTAAGCCTTGTATTTTTTGGGGTGGGTGTCCATGTTTTCATTGGATTATTCATTTGTAATCGTCTTTCCCTACATGTTTCGTAATTATAATGTTGAACTTATTATTTTTTTGTATAGCCTACATATAACATGCACACAACCTATCCATAGAGATAGAGACATATGTATTCTGTGTATGTAGATTACCTCTGCTACAACCCTGGGTCAGTTTGAGATTCTATTTTTACACCCCACCCCCCAGTACAATGTTTTAGCCCAGCCTAATTTTCTCCAACCCTGCCTGTTTGGGGACGTAAAATTTATAATCTATTCCAACCTTTAGGGATTTTAAATTTTTGGGATCCATCCCTATCCTAGTCATAGGATTTTACCTTTTTTATTTTTCCGTAGGATCTGTTCTTAGTGTAGAACCGGAAACCTCAATTTTGTTACTGAAGTCATTCTTACAGATGTTAGATGTTTATCTTTTTTAATGTTATGCTCACAATCATGATCAGCTAGTCACTAGTGTAATGAGGGTGAAGATATATTATTATACATGACAAAGAATGTAGAGTTCTGGACAAATATAACAGAAAACGTTAGGAGCTTTGTATGATTGTTTATTTTGACATCAGCCGACAAAGAGGAAGCCGTAGAAAGGGGCCAGGGAAGTACGACAGCGAAATTAGAGAAATTTCGCGGATGTTCAATTATAATATAAGTTCCCCCACCCCAATCCGCGGCGCCTTTAATTCTCTCAATCCTCAAATGGACTTGTGGTGACGGATATAATTACTGTTTATACCATACAATTTAGAATTATGGTATAAGTAATTACTACAAAAACAATAAAATAAAACTTTTTAGGGGAGGGGGAGTTAAGCCACCCAATCCCCCCGACTCACCCATGTTTGCCATGTGCTTGCACTCTTGCTTTAGACTTCAAAGTTTGGTGGGTTTATTTATTTATCTTTGTCTTACGGTTCTTTGCTACGTATGATTTATGAGTTACTCCCATAGTTAATCTATAATCTTTTTTTTATATTAAAATTTTATTAAAGGACGTTCTTCTACTTAACGTCAAACTAAATACAAAATAAGTCTTCAACATATTAGAGACTGCGTAACCTTGACTTCAGGCCTATTACATTTGATAAGTTGGTTTTGTACCAACTTATAATTGACTTTTATGCTTAAAACCTGTTGATCTTCAAGGATTAATTGTGCATGTGATGCATATTTCTCATGTTTTGTTTAGCATTGAAGATGATGATTGGAAAACCGCGAGATGAAAGATAAATGACCAAAATCGCAAAGGTCATTGCCCCAAATTTAAAAATCGCAACTTCAGTCTAGATCCCATACATTTATGTTGGCGGGAAAGTGCAAAACCCTAAGAGCATAAAAAAGTGTAGACCGACTATTTGTCCTCACTTGTTGGAGAGAAATGTCTCCTAAGACCTTGGTCTAAAATATCTATTCAAGTGACATGCCATCAAGCTTGTGGAGGAAGTTTGCTTGTTTTGGAAAAGTTAGCAACAAGGGAACTCACAATAGACTTGGAAGGACCTCTCTTTTTGAAGCTCGGAGAGGAAGAAGGAGCTCTCACCCAAAAGCTAATATTGTGAATTCTAACAAGATGAACTCAGTTTGTGTTTGTTTTTGTGAAGCTCGTGCCTTGAACATGGGCTAGAACCTTATTTTAGGGCATGATGTAGCCCTTGATCGACTTGGAAGTTTGCTTTGAAAGTTTAGCTTTAGAGAAGTCATTGATGTTGTTTAGTTTTATCGTGCTTTCTTACTAACTTACATGAGTTTGACCAATATTTGCTAGTTCATTAAGATTAGTTGGAGGTTGAGAGACAAAGACTAAGCTAGACTTGGTAAAACTAACGTTAATTGCTACCATGAGAGAATTTTCTAAGTTTAATGCCTCTCAGTATGTTCGAGCATGATCGAGAGATGAATACTTGCATATTGAGTGAGGGTTGCTATTATTCGAGAGAGATTAACAACTAAAAGAGAAAATCCAATGGACAACTAGATAAATGCTAAGTTAAATTGAGAAAGAAACTTTCCAATGATACTAAGTGACGAAGTCAATCGCCTTAAATCCTTTGTCCAAGTGAAGTTATCATTTATATTTCGTCTATCAAACTGAAAAATACCAGAAACAGCTTCTTGTCTAATTATGTTTAAGTATGTTCATGTTATATATGTAGTTTAGCAACCCATCAATTGATCATTTGTACAAATTTCATAAATCTCACTAATTTTGATGCTTCCATCTACAATCCTCATGGTTTAACACTTGTTTTCACACTTTATGTTCAACTATGTACGCTTGCAAAATAGTTCAACAACCTTGAATAACTTTTTGCTTTGTACCCCACCATGAAGTTTGAGTAATAGGCCCAACGGAAACAATTTCTTGCAAAAATTGTCCGGCCTTGAACTTGTGGAAGCTTCCACCTCTTCTTATCTTCTTGGGACAGTAGGCCTCCATGGGCTATCACCTTTCCTGAATCCGAGCAGTTTGTTTCCTGATTTCAGCATGCTTTGACTATTTCCTGAAATATGGTAATCTCCTTCTTTTGAGTTTGAGAAATCCCATGTTCTCGTTTAATGAAAAATTCTACTTTGAGACCTCTTCAAGAATCTATACATCCCTCTATTGAGATCATGGGGGTGGGGGGTGGGGGGAGGATCCACGGCCTGGTCCCCCAAATTTTTATTTATATTTTTTTACTGTAATTTTATTTTGTACTCAAACTCATATATGAATTTATAAATATACTCTCCTCATTTAAAAGTAAAAGGTCCTCTCTTTTCTCATTTTTTTCACAATAATTTTCTAGTTAGGGTTCAATGGTAATTTTTTCCCTAAGAGTTTTGAGTTCTCAAGCTCTTCCTGACATTTTTGAGCAACCAAGGTTGGTAATTTCATTTTAGAGTTTTTTTATAATTGGATTTTTAGTTCAGTTATTGTTGTCTCGGTTCGTTTCTATATATCAATTTATTATTTTTTCTATATCTACTTAATGAACCTGTTTTGTTCATGCAAATTTTTTTAAAAAAAATATTTGTATAAACAAATTAGGCAATATAAACAAATTATCTAGTATTAAATGATTTAAATTTTTTTAACATTATTTGAGCTGGTAAAATTATAATTTTTCATAATTATTGATTATGTAAATTATTTGATCACCTCCTAAAATAAATTTACTCCGCACTTTAATTTTTTTTTTTGTATGCCCCATTTAAAAAACAAACTTTGTCCCTCCGCAAAAGAAATTTATGCGCCCGCACTTGAGTTAGATCATCTAATTTCCAGTTGATCTAATTGGTTTGGTTGGTTTTGCTTTTGAATACATGTGATGAGTTCTCCTATGCTGTCTTGTCAATTTCGCATTGGTCGTCCGCAAAACGCTCGCGCATTCGACATAAAATCGGGCCCCACTACAAATCAGGATTTAACGGGGATGTCTTGACAAATCAAGAGTTAATGCAACAAATGTATAGTATGTACATAATCTCCTCACGATCCTTAACATGTGTTTTGTCGCACTTTAGGTACAGGCTGTTAAGTTATTATTATTATTATTTATGCCCTATTTTGCGCAGCCTTCTTAAAATTATAATCTTCTTATAATCACCTTTCCCGCCAAAAATAACTTTTCATTTTTTCAAAAAAAGTTCTTATAATCCAATTATAAGTATAAGAGGGTCTGCGCAAAACACCCCCTTAGGCATTCTTTGGTCCTTCTCAAATATAGGGGCGGATCAAAAAATTTAGGGTGGGTTGGGGACCCAAATCACGCAATTTTATTTTAAAATACTTGTTATAAAAAAGCTAATTTTTTTTTTCTGTGTGCGTCTGTAAGTCAAGGTTAATGGTTTTCCATAAACCCGAAACCTCAAAAAATAAAAAACTTTCGTGATATGTTATTTTAGTTGTAACACTCTCTGATTGTATTTGAACATTATCTTCTAATGAGTAGGGCAGATTCAAGTAGAGCTGGCCAAATCGACCTGTTGCACGCGCCCGGCCCGGCCCGGACCCGGCACGCCGCCGGCACGGTTGACGGGCGGCCACCCGCCTGCGAAGGGTCGTACCCGGGTCCAAAAAAATCGACTCGCGGCATGGCGAGTCCGGAAAAATCCGAACTCTCCGAGGCAGTACGGCAAGTAACCCGCCCGGACCCATTTCATAAAAAAAAATTTATCGGAACCCGGCGTGCTCGACCCGGACCCGATCTAAAACAGCCGGAAACTCGCCAGAAAAGTGCGGTTCCGGCGGTTTTTGTCAGGGCACGGAGGGTCAACCCATGACCCGCCGTGCCTGAGCAGGAAACATGCCTTTTTTTAAAAAAAAAAAGAGTTTTGGCCGAAGTAACCTGCCGTGCGGCACGCCAGAACCCGCCGGAAAAGTGGTTTTCCGGCGGGTTTGTCAGGGCACGGCGGGTCACCCGTGACCCGCCGTTCCTTAAGCGAGAAACAGGCATTTAAAAAAAAAGTCGCTCGAGGTGGCCAGCCGTGCGGCACGGCGGGCACCGAAAAAGTGAATTTTCCAGCGGGTTTGTCAGGGCACGGCGGGTCGACCTGTGACCTGCCGTGCCCCAAGCGGGAAAACGGGTCTATTGAAATAAAAAATAATAATAAAAAAATGTGGCCCACCGTGC
>JAOWBN010194404.1:0-15370 GCA_028565015.1 Pinguicula moranensis
TCAGCCCGACTAGTCCTCGAGGTGTAAGCCACAACGCCTCCAATGGTCACACCGATTAAATTGCGAGTCTTTCGACCCGAGGACGTGGCCTAGCATTTTTGCGTCAGTGAGGCCTTGAACCCGGGACCTCGGCAAACCATGGTCTTCCGGGTACCTTCCAGTGAACTACCATGCCAGGTTATTTTTTCTAATTGTATTTTGGTTGTTTTATTGAATTTTTTAATTAAATTTTTGATGGTTTCCAAAAAATTCAGCTCGGGGCTCTCGCCCCCGAACCCCAGTCATGGGGCTGCCGTCCCCTGCACCCCCCCGCACCTTCCGTCCAACTCACATTAGGCTCCAATATTAACAATTCCTTTCCTAAAACAATTTTTTTATAATCACTTTAAAAAATATATATACCGGATATAAAAAAAAATCTGACCCCCCTAATATTTTTTTCTGGGTCCGTGAGACATCCGGTTTCAAAATTGTCAAACCAAAACAGGAGAAGTTGAGTTTTACAATCGTCAAAATTAAACTTTTTTAAAAAAAGGGATGGGAGAAGTTGTATAATAACAAAGACGGCGAAAATGTTTAGAAAGGAGAAAATTTAAAAGGAGAAAGCGGTCACTACTCTGATGCTAGGTAAAGACGATGAGAATGGAGTTGGGCCTTGGACAAAGGTCACCTCCAAAAGCGTGCAAAGGCGGACTCAAGAAACTCCTGTTGGGCATTAGCAACCTGATGGTGTGTGGAGGGAGAAAAGAGTATTGCGCCGAGGAGACAAGGGTTTCGTGGAGGCACTTCGAAAAAATAATGTAACCTTCTTCGTCTCAAACTTTTTGGCTCAATGGGAGTGCTAGTTTGTGATCGAATGATTAAGATGTTTATTCGATTGAGTTTTAGGTTCCTAGATATACATCCTTTATAGAGAAAGGAGAACTCATATGTTGGGGATCGTAGGGGATTATGGAGACAAGGGAAGTTGTAAATGATAAGGAGTGATCCTATAAATCAGGGATCAATCCTTTTACAAATAATTTCTAGCTTATGCTAGATATCCTAGATATGATGACACCCCCTTCAAGTTGAATTGGAGGGTATTCAATTCCAACTTGCCAAGAGTCTTTATGAACACTTGTCTCTTGTCAGTATATCGGTTAATTGATCCTCAGATCTCACAAATGGTAGACTAATAATTCCGTCTTCTAGCTTTTCTTTAATAAAATGGCGATCCACCTCAACATGCTTGGTTCGATCGTGCTGAACTGGATTCTCAGATATACTAATGGCTGCTTTACTGTCACATCTCAGTGGGCACTTATTATTGACTGGTTGCTCGATCTCTCGTAACAATTTTCGCAGCCATAGAATTTCAGTCAAGCCTCGTGCTACACCTTTGAACTCTGCCTCTGCACTAGATAGGGGTACTACATTTTGTTTTTTGCTTTTCCAAGTGATCAAATTCCCCCCAACTATCATGAAATAACCTGCGGTGGATCTACGATCTATGGGGTTGCCTGCCCAATCAGTATCAGTGTATCCTTCAATATTTAAGTGACCATGTTTTGTGAACTGGATTCCTTTTTCTGATGTTCATTTCAAATATTGAACAGTTCTGAGAGCAGCCTCCATATGGTCTTTCTGAGGTTTATGCATAAATTGACTCACTGCACCAACCGCATATGCTATAACCCCAACGGGTTGTCCCAGTGGTTTGAGCGCAGGATATCTCAGGGTTTGCCTAGAGGTCCCAATATCGACTCTCGTTGAGGTAGAATTTGTTGGGGCCATGACCGCGAACTTTGGCTCGAGTTTAGTCTGATCCATGCTGAGGGGTCACTTGGCATGGGTTACAGTGGATTAGTCGGATACCCGGTTACATGGATACCATAGTTATCTAAAAAACCCGCACGTGGGCTAGTAGACAAGTTTGCCTACCAGGTGTTGATATCGAGTTTGTTCTGCCATCTCTGCATTTTCCGTTACTTGTAGCTTTTGGCTTAGGACTGCAGGGGTATCTGCTGCTTTACAATCCAGAAGTTCTGTTTCGGCAAGAAGATCCAGTATATACTTTTGTTGCAAAAAATGGTGTAAATTAGAAGGTTTAACATTATATTTAGAAGATTATTACAGTATATTTAGATAAGAGTTTGATGAGCCATTTAAAGAATATAGAGCAATAATTGCAACAGCAACCACTTCATTTAACGAGTTATATCTAGAACATCAAATACGCTTAGGTATTATGGCTCAGTCTTCTAGGGCTTTTGGTTCTGGGTGGAAGTCAATTTAGTGGAACCTCGAGATTAGGGAGCCTAAGGAACCAACTATCCAATTATTTAACCACTACTTTTGAGATTGCACAGATAAGTGTAGAAGAGGATGACAATATGTTCGATATTCTTGGCCGGTGGAGGACCAAATCACGAGATTTTCCAATATGATCAGCTATGGAAAAAGAGGCTCTAGCATGTCCAGTTTTAACTGTTATCGTAGAGCAAGCATTTAGCCCGGGAAGGTATCTTTTAAACGACCACTGCTCAAACTTCAACCCCTGGATGTTGGAATATCAAACGTACATGCAGGATTGAATAGCAGCAGAGCATAGAGATCAAGAGTATCCGCCCGTTGAATATGATCCATTCGAAATATATGAAGATGTGAGATCGGTAAGCACATCAATTTCAATCAATCTCGAGTGATCAAACAGATAATTAAGGTAATAAACTAGAGGACTATGTTGGAGCTTTCATTTATTAATGTATATATACATAAATAATACATAGGCCATTTGATTATAAATGTTAATTCATAATATAAACTATAGTTAAATTCAAGCTATTATGTCCCTTTTTATTTTATTTTTAATTATATTGTAAATATAAATTAATTTAGATTATAAATATAAATATTTGTATTATATCCTTATAATTTTATATATAGGTTTATTACTTTATTATATATTTGTAATTTATAATTTTTATTCTAAGTTTATATGTTTATTCTATTTATATTAAATGTTAATAATATATAAAAATAAAAATTATAAACGTAAGTAAATGAAACTTTTAATATATTTTAAATTTTATAAACTTATATTACAAACTTATAAGAAATTAAAAATTTTAATAGAAAAATCAAGAAATAACAAAGTTTTAAAAAAAACTAAAAAAAGTCGATTACGCCGGAAGTTACAACAATATTACCAATCGTGCCAGAATCGTCATAAAACCGTCAAAAACAGTGAGAGCATAAACCGTCAACCGAATCGCGAATCGGAGTATCCGGAACCGGGAAAAATAGGACAACCAAGGCTAAGGTTACGATTTACATTCTTGAAAACCGCCAATCGGAGAAAACCGGTGGTTTGGTAACCGCCAACCAAACCGCAAATCTCTAATAACCCTATGTAAAAAACAATATTTTAACAAAATCCTAAAACCTAAACCTGTGCATAACAATGACTCGGGTCAACCAACCAAATATAACTAAAAAAATGCAAAGCACATTCATCACAATTCAAAATCCATTGAAATATGGCACATGCATCAAACCAATAATAAGCATACAAAATTAATTAGCCAACAACAGGAAGAAATAAATCGAGTCCACAGTTCCAACAGATGTACAGAACAAAACAATTGAGTTCCAACTTTCAACAAAGTGACCAAGTCCAACAACACAACATTGTGACCAAGTCCAACAATAATCAACCTAGGAAACGTGCCATGTATTCTCGAGGGGTTTGATTCAACTCTGCGTATACCAAAAAAATAAGGTAAAACTTAGAAAGAATAGGAAATAATAGTAAAGACTTAACAAAAAAGAAAAAAAACTTATAATAAAGAATTATTACCTCTCGATATCATTAGTAGGATTCTCCATTCCATGCATAATTTCTATCTCGTCGGAAGTACTTCGCAGCCAATTTTGAGCACAAACGAGTTTCTCGATTGTGCTGGGTGCCAAATAACTTCAGAGAGCATCTACGATTCATTCCCAGATGCAAAACACGACTTCCAATGGCACAATTGAAATTGGAATAGCGAGCACATCTTGTGCCATAACTAGACAAAAGGCTTAATTGGTATTCCACCACGCAACAATATCGAGTTCCTTTGAAACCAACAAGCACTCGTCACTCAAATATCTATCAGTCTCTGATTCTCCTCCTCCACACGGTCCTATGGGTCAAAGTTAGTGGCATAGCTGTCATCAGAAACCAGCTGATTTGTCCCCACATTAGTTGTTTGGTTAGAGAATGCACTGTATAATCTATCGTACTCTTTGAAGACCCCTCACACATTGATAATGACAACCGCCTTTGCTTCATCATTCTTTCTCTGGTCCATGGTAAATGAAAACCACCAGTTGAACCACCTCAGCTTAGCTTGAGGGTCCAACACGGTCGCAATCATAAGGATTTTGTTCAGTGACCTATTTCAAGAACTGGCTTCAGGATCAACTCGAGTGAACTCCCCCTATTACTACTCATACTACGGTCCATCTCAGACAAAAATGGACCATCATCCAAATCAAATTTAGCGAGCTGTCTATCAACCTTGGCCACCTCCTGCATAAAACACAAAACAAGTTAGATTGGCGCCAAATAATCTAAGTAGTCAAAACTCAACTTATTTTAATTATCCGGTAGAAAATATGAGATGTAATAGTGTTAGATGCGGAAAGCTTTAGTGTAACATCGTAGAAGAGCTTGAGGAAGGTTACGAAGTGGTTTGACCTGAGTCCAATCATCCAAAGTAGGGACCAAGTTCTTCTTTCCTTCATCAGACACTAGATACAATCATATCTTCGAACACAGATTGGTAGTCCAACACCGATTCAAGCATAATGTAGGTGGAATTTCACCGCGTGCAAACATCAAGCTGCAGAAACCCTTTCTTTTGCATACGGTTGGCCACATACCACTGAAATGAGTCAAGTCTTTTAGGTGAAGACTTAACATACTTCACCAGTGCTCTCATCTTGTTCATAGATGGACTTATCTATTCAAGCTCTTCTTTAACAATCAAATTAAGTATATGAGCATTGCATCTAACCCGTGGCATGTTAATCATAAACAAAAACATGACTACAAAATAAAAATCATCATTTACAACTTACAAGAATCAAAACAAAGTCATCTGCAAGTTTCTGTAGTTCGGCATGATGGCACCATTTTAGAGCTGAAGCACTCAATCTGTCATATCTTGAAGTCGGCCAAGGCTGAATCATTATTCGTGGCATTATCCACGTTAATTGTCATGACCTCCTCCATCTCCCAGTTACCCATACAGTCTTCCAACTATTTTGAGATAGATGGTCCTTTTGGGTCACTTAATCTCTGGAACATAAGTATCCTCTTTTGCAATACCCAACTTTTATCGATAAAATGGATTAGACACATGTACATAATATTTGGAATCGAAGTCCAGGTGTCCGTTGTGAAGCACACGAGACCTCAATTCAAGCATCCTTTCCTTCAGGTTTTGCCTCTCTTCAATGTACACGACTATGCAGTCTTTCGTGACCGTCTTTCTGGAGATCCCAACAAAGCGTGGTTCTAGTTTTTTCAGTAACCATCTGAACCCGATCCTCTCAACCACCATAAATGGTAATTTATCTAATATTATATATTCGATGATGGCTCTTCTTATTCCTTTCTTGTTGTAATTTGCTATCATCAGTTTCCTACTCCTGACAAAAAATTCAACTCTTCTCTCTCATCTCTTCTCTCTATATTCTCTCTAGCATAACGGCACACACACACCCTCCCCGTAGCAGGGAGCTCACCTATGGAGGCGACGGAGTCTGCCCTCCCTCCTTCTTCTTCCGTCCTTCCGGCCTCGCTTCCCGTCTTGGCTGTTGACCTCGAAGAAGGGGTATGGGTCATAGTTGAAGGCAAAAGACTTACTCAAGTGCCAATGTGTCTGTGGATCTTACCGAGGGCTCGTGCACAAGGAAGAAAAAGTGGGCTGACATAGATAGCTTGCGGGAATAGGGGGTCACCTTTTCTTTCTCCAATTTTCTGCCGTCTTGGAAGGAACCTGAGATGCATACAGTCTTTGGATCCCTTGGGACTGTTGCCAATGTCACTCTGCCTCTAAAGCCTGATCGGTTTGGCAAAAAAGTATGGTTTCGTGCGGTTCAAATCTATGGACAACATAGGCAAAATGTCAAAGGCATTGAACTCGACGGTCGTGGAGGATTTTTCCCTCAAGGCCAATGTCGTGAAGAATCAAAAACTCTTGGATCGCCATTAGCAGTCGCCACCTGAGGGTACTAGGGAGAAGTTCAAGCCCCGTGGACGCCCTTTGGTAAGTCCACCCAGGGAGGTCATTCATCTCTCCTTCAATCCTACAGTCGAGGAAACTAAATGGCTGGACCTCTGCCTACTTGCCATATCTATTGATCGATCCCGCGATGAGCTACTCCTGGAGTTAGGTGAAAGGCGTAGTCTCACCAAGGTCAAAGTCTCACGTCTACCCGGCAGTCAAGTCCTTATTCAAGTTAACTCAACCGAGGTCATGGAGAGGTTCCTGAGTCTGGACCAAAATTGGGATGCGGTGGGTTTGACCCAAATCAGGCGTTGGTCTCCCCACGTGGCGCGTCACCCCAATGACAAATGGTTCAACTTCACAGTCATCCCGGTGCAATGCTGGAACCTTAGATTTTTAAGGAGCTCACGGCCCCCACAGGGGAATTGCTTGAGGTGGACAACTTCTCGGCTCCTACACAGGATTACGATGTGGACGAAATTCTCATCATAAAGAAGAACCTTTTAAAATCATCCCCTTGGTTCAACCTCATGATTGGGGAGATGTTGTACCCCATTCAAGTTAGAGAAGAACCCAATCAGTGGAGGAAATATCCGTTGTCTATTACACTGGCGAGTGTATTGAATGTGCGTAGTTGGCCGGAGCTCTCAACTTCTCGTGAAATTGTTCCGGTAACGGCTATTTCCTCTCCTAGCAAAGAAGCGGATCCTGTCAACTTGGCCCCCAAGGTTGACATTCCCGTATCTCCTGTAGACGTTAATTTAAAAAATGATGTGTCTGTAGAAGACTCTATTGGCCCCTGTGCTCCAAGTGGGCCCCTTGGCCCGTCTGATGGGCATGAACCGAATCATAGTGTGACACGCTGCTTTGGCACCTCGGTTACCCTACCGTCGACTAATGGAGAGTCTTTGTGCTACTCTTCGTTCTCGAGGGATAACACTCAGAATCCTTCCCAGATCATTGATGGTGGCAAGTCCATAGTTCTTAGCGGTGATGGCCTGATTGTCTCCTCCCCCGGCCTAGCTGTTTGCTCGGCTGTCATTGGGCCTGAGGAGCCTGATCAAGTCCAGGAATTTCAGAATATGGTGATTGAGGCAAAGGAAAACGCGCCCCTATCTTGCCCACATCATCCTATGCTAAAGGCCTTACCAGCCGGATGCATCATTGATAAGCGAGGTGGCGATGATGAGTCTGGACTATCTAATTCATATGCCTTTCAATTGCAACTGCCAAATCTTTTGGAGAAGGTTCCTACGGTAGCTCTGTACTCAGGAAAATTCCTTTCGAAGGGTGAAGAAATGGAAAAGACCAAGCTTCGGGGCAAAGCTAAATTATATGACACGGAACCTCTGAAGGTCTCCCAACGCTCGTAAAGAAGCTCTAGTAGGACTTCGGTCCGACCTAAGAGACTGAACCTCTGACAGGGTGTGTTGCCCTGAGGGGGGGGGGGGGGGGGCACAATGGGTGCTCAAGTAAGCCAAAACTTTTTTTCATTGGTTTTATGACTAATACGATCCTTTTTTGGAACAACATAGGCTTGAAAAAATCTAAACGTCATTTGTGTGTCTGGATGAAACAAGAACCCATCTCCCTGGTGGCGATTGCTGAGCCATTGCTTCCGGCTAGTAAGATGGGATGTCTCGTGCATAATTTGCGCTGTCCTTTCTTCGTATCAAATGACAATGTTAATGGCAAATTGCGGGTCTTCTTGAAAGCGGCAGTGGAATTTGCGTTGCCCTTTCTTCCCAGCTACAGTGCTCCTAGCTCGGATGGCTTTACCTCAGAATTCTTTAAGCACTCTTGGCTAATCTCAGGCCCTGACCTTGTTGTGGCGGTAACGGACTTCATAATTGGATCTCAGCTTCTCATGATGTTCTCTTCCAATGCCGTCGCTTTGGTCGCCAAGGTTGATAATCCTAGCAGTTTTAACTTGTTCAGACCCATTAGTCTCTATTCAGTGGTTTATAAAGTGATATCAAAGGTTCTAGCTGGCCGCCTCAAACCTCTTATGGTAGATCTTGTGTCTCAAGCTCAAGGAGCATTTGTCCCCCCACAGGAGTTTGTTTGAGAACATCTCTTTATCCCAGGAACTACTCTTTTCTCTGCATAAAAAACGGGCTGTAGGAAATGCGATTATGAAGTTGGACATGTCAAAAGCATATGACAAGGTCAACTGGAATTTCCTAGAATTGGTTTTGCGGGCGAAAGGATTGTCCTCACGGTCTGCTGCTCTTCTCATATCATGCGTGCGGGGGCAGTGGTTCTCTGTTGCCATGAAGGGTGTCTCCATCGATTTCTTTGAATCAACTCATGGTCTCATACAGGGGACCCCCTATCTCCATACTTATTCATTCTTGCTCAAAGCACCCTGTCTTGCCTTCTTGCGCAGGGTTATGAATCCAGTCAGATCAAGGCCTACCACCATCCGATTGGCGCGCTTCTAGTCTCCCCCCTCATGTATGTGGATGACATTTTGCTTTTCTCTAGTAGCAATGCCAGCTCTTTCAAGTCTCTAGTCAGAATTCTGGATTTATATTGTGGATGGTCAGGTCAATGCATAAGCAAGGAAAAGTCAGCTTTGTTTCTGTCAAACTACATCAGCCTTACTAGGAGGAATGCTCTGCACCGTATCACCATCTTCAGGCCTGGTACGTTCCTTGTGCAGTACCTTGGCGCCCTTCTTACCCCAGGTAGGCTCACCAGTCAGATGTTCAAGCCCCTCCTGGATAGGATTCAGAAAAAAATCGTTGGGTGGCGAGGGTATAAAAATCTGAGACTTTATGACACAGATTCAGATTTGGTTCCCTGTTGAATCGAATTTTTAGTTATGGTTCTGAAATCGGTTTTCTTATATGGATTGTGAAATATCACCGCTTTTCCATTTCTTCACGTCATTGCAAAATCCATCAGCTTTAACTGTCAAAACAATCTGAGCTTCATCTCTGCTGCATCTTCATATTTCAGCTTCAGTTTCCACTGCATCTTCATACTTTAACATGCCCTTCTCAAGAGGAGCATTCCAAAGGCTCATCTTGGACAACAAATATTAAAAGGAGGAAACTGGAAGGGATTTGGTAAACATGTCTGCAAGTTGCAGATTAGATTTTACATGAATAGAAGAGATTAGACCGGACTTGTATTGGTCACGAACCACATGAAAATCAATCTCAATGTGTTGGGTGTGCTCGTGAAAAACCGGGTTGGCTATGACTTCAATCGCAATCGCAGCCTTACTATCACACCAAAGTGGCACTGGCAGAGTTGATTGAATTCTGAAATCTGAAAGAATATAAGTAAGCCATTGCACTTCTCTTACAGTTGTTGCCATGGCTCAGTATTCTGCTTCAGCAGAGGAGCACGCAATGGTGGCTTGTTTCTTGCACTTCCAAGAGACCATACTTGCATCAAGGAAAATATAGTAGCTTGTCAAAGAGTGTCGTGTTGTTTTACAAGCGCCCCAATCAGCATCACTGAAGGCTTTGACTTCAAGAATTGATCCTGCAGGATAAAACAACCCCAAATTTATATTCCCTTACAGGTATTTTAAAACATGAAGAGCGGCTGACCAGTGACTGTCGTGTGGTGAATGCACAAATTGGCTCAGTTGCTGCACTTAGCCCTGGGTGGCGGAGCGGGCAGAACCGGAACCGCCCATTTCGCGTTCCGCCTGTGAAGGCTGCAGAACCAATTTTTCAATTCCGCATCCGCCTGCTCCGCATAATTTCACGGGTGGATGCGGAATTCGCAAATTCTGCCTAATTTTATGGGCGGGTGGATGCGGAATATGCAGATTCCGCATAATTTTGCGGGCGGGGCGGATGCAGAATCCACGGATTCTGCGTAAGTACATATGCCTATAAAAATAAATAAATAAATAAAAATTGCCGGCAAATGCTGATGCGGAACCCCGCACGAATCCGCCCGCATATATTTTGTATTTAAATAAAAATAAATATATAAAAATAAATTTATGCGGGCGGATGCGGATTCCGTAAAGCAAAGAATCTTCTTTCCGCATTCCGCCCGCATAACTTTTGCGAAATACGATTTTTCATCCGCATCCGCACCGCATTCTGCACGAACGTGAAATTGGCGGATGTGGGCTCAGGCGGGCGCGAAAATTCCGTGCCCGCTGCCTAGGGCTAACTTATAGGTATAATTATGTTACAAATGGTATATAGATAAGTACATGAAATCTAATCTCCATCATGATTTGTGTATGCTAAAATCGGAATTTGGTATGATTTGTGTATGGTGGTCCAGAAATCTTGGAATTGCCTTATTTCTGGATCATCATTACTAACAGTAGCTCTATTCTATGCACATGATCCTGCTGGCTAATCCTTTGGTGGAGCTTGGGCATATGCTAAAATTTTACTTCATTACATGCTTTCCCTCGTAAAAAAAAATATTACAACACTTCGTAGGATATTTTAGAATACTCTAGACGATAGATATATTTTACGGATGATTTTGTAGCATCATCGTTACTTTTCACAGTCCATTAAGAAGGTGGGCAGCTATAAATATGAGCAAGATTTCATTTATGAAGTACTTGATAGCAAGCATGAGCCACCTTGGTAAAGCATCTGGTAACAGCAGTAGGACACTTTTGAGTGAAAGCATTATGTATGCTTTAGATGACTTTCATCAAGGAGGGAGTGTCATCTTGCTGCTTGTTCAATTCACTTCAAAAGATTCAAGTAGGTACTCTTCAAGCAGAAGCTAAGATAGCCGAGCAGCATAAGGGCTCAGTTTCAGGTATTGGTCCAAAAGAGCATGAATGAAGCTGACATGAATCTTGATATGCTAGGATACTGCTCTCACCCTTCATCGTGTACAATAGTGTCTTTGGGATACCGGTTTTTGAGATGTGGAACCACATTCCACGTCATTTTCTGTAAGAAGGAATGCTCCATTTTTCTCGTTTTTCAGTATAGACAATAAAGCTAAACAATTCACTTATGGCAATAAGCAGAAGTATTTCCAAAGTTATTCAACTAAAAGCAATGCCCAAACTGCCTAAATAAGAAACTTGCATTTTAATATGCCTAAAAATGAATTCAATAAAAAGATCATAAGTTGTTGTTTTTTGGATAAGCCAAAATTTTATATATGATAAAAAGTATTTACAGAGATAAGTCAAGATCATAAATTAAACAAATAGGTCAGCATGGACAAGAATCTACCAACTATACATGCAAGCCAAAACCGAGTAAATCTCATATCAACAACAGGTAAAAGAAGAAATTTGTATAGCTGCATCAGCACATGTCTCTCCTACTCAAACAAGTTTACTCCCAACTTTTTTATCTACTTGGAAGACCTCTCTTTGACGGTCCCCATATGCGTATGGTGTTATCGTCGCTTGCTGAGGCTATCATTTGTGGCCGTTTAGGATTCCAGGTAACGCAGTTTACAGTCATTGTATGACCGGACAAGATCTCAATTGGATCGGAACTTCGACGGTTCCATATGTACACCTGTTGGGAAAAGGGGAATCATCAGTTCAATTGCTCCTCAAAATTAAGAAAAGTGAGTTTGCAGCTGATTACTTACGGAGATCAAGTTGTGCAACAGTCGAGCTAATAGATTCTCCTTGTCATATTAATGCTAGAAGTCCATAATAATGAGTAATAAAGTTTCTAGGGAACACATGAGTAAATATTAAGAATAGTGTGGGAGGAGATACCCGGTTATCTTCACTGCCACTGGCAATGAACATGCTGTTAAGACCTCCGAAGCAAGATCTGATCACGTATTTATGTTGCCTGTGTCCCTTGTAGTTCAGTGGTTTATTCCATTTCCCAGCAACATCCCACACATGGATCTCTTGGCTGTTAAGGTTGACTAATAGGTACATACTATCCCCGGAAACTGATAGAGATGTAATAGAGTGCTCCTCAGAGATAACAAGTTCGGCATTGGTGCTCATGTTCAATATCCTTATCTCTTTGTCAGAAAGAATGCTGATGAGATTTTCGCCATCAGGGGTCACAGCAAGGTCCAAAACCTTTGGCATGCGAATACCTCTCCATGCCTTAATCTCATTGCCTTCACGATCCCACATATAGATGCCCTTTTTAGGATCCGAACTTCCACAAACAAGACGATTTGAATCCGGAAGCCAAGCACAAGAACTAACAATGAAACTATCATCTCCAAATGTGTGCTTGCATAAGCACGTTTCTACATCCCAAAGTTTAAGAACTTCCATATTTCCACAAGTGAGTAGCATGGTGTCGTCTGGACTCCATGATACAAAGGAAACGGGATTTTTGTGGCTGCATAACATGTGTTTTAGTATTACACTATTATCTTCCTGCACCTGAAACAAAATAACAAATGTATTAAGAAGCCACCCAACTGCTAAACCAGCTGAAATGAATTGGCAATATACATGTAGAACTCAAAGTGAAACAAGATAAAGCAAATAAATCTTGTCAATCAAAAACAAAGTAATTAGGTACCATTAATAGCACAAATTACACCACGTATCTTAGGGAAACAAACATCTCAGAGAGGATAATAGAGACATTAACATTGTGCGATTGCATCTATCAAGAAAATGATGTCAAATGCCCAGTCCTCTAGCAAATTTGGGACCACCGAGCAGATATACTTGCCTCACCTGATTTTGCAGTGGAGTCAATCAAGGCACTAAGAGATTAAGTTCCAACTTCGCCAGGAAGCATGCCTAACAAGGTTTTAACTTCCTGAACAAGGGAAAATAAGGGGTAAAGAAGGTGAGAAGAAGAAGTCTGTGAAAAGCTTTTATCGATGCATCTCCCTAATTTGTGCACGTAACATAAGGTTTAAAAGGAATAAGCGGAAGAAAGCTCCTGTTGCGGGCATCTTTGTATGTCATTTTACCGAGCATTTTCTTAAAAAGCAACCCATAAAATCAGAAGTCAACGATCCAGGTCTAATACAGATTCAATGAATGATAAAACCGAACATCCATTCAAAACAGCAATGTGAGGCCCAGGGGAAATAAATCTGGACTCAAGCTACATACAGCTAGAACGAATGGGGGCAAACATGTTACATTAACAGTCCAGAGGACAATGATTTTCTTTGCAGATACTTAGCTTATAACTCTGGGGGGAACTTTCCACCTAGTCTCAAACAATCATGACTCATATGTGTCAACAGCAATTGCTAAAACAACAGTTTAAATATACATATTGCTAGCAAATAGTAGAGGACTTCCAGATGCTCGACTGTATTGTCCCTATCATCTTACTCAATCTCATCATTTTCAGCTTTACTATACTTGGAAAGTGATGAGTTGGTAGGGGAGAAAAGTACTTTTACAGAAACGGAGCTGACCCCATACTCTGTAAGATACTATGAATATGAGATATATAACGAGAAATATTAGCATGGGCAGGCAGATACATAACTCATTCATAATCAGCCAGACATTACAGATAAATAATATATATACATATATATATATATGTGTGTGTATATCAAAGGTGACAAGTGGGAAGCATGAGAAATGATATTGATTTTATTTTCTGACATATATAGTCGTTATAATGGACTGAAACAAAGTAATGTACCAAGTACCTTCCATATAATGGCTGTACAATCACTTGATGATGAAGCTAAGTACTCTCCCTTGTTGGAAAACTGAACAAACCACACTTCATTCTGATGATTTCTGAGTATCTACATAAAGATGGTGCATTGAGCATGTAAGGATAGCATTATTTTTATCATCGAGTGCAAATTTGAGCAAAGTCCCCAAACAAACCTGAGTGGTCTCCGTGGGAAACTGATCTCGGTTGCAATCATGATCCCTATACAGTGATATCATATCAGACGAGTTGTGGTATGTACAACCATCTAGTTGACCACACACGGCTGATTCAATCAAATATTCCAACCTTCTCTCAGGTAATGTAATTGGTGGCGGCAAAACTTTCTCCAGTTTCGAAACCAACCCTTTACGTAGCTCATTAACTGCATGGAAATCCTTGGAATTGAACCCCAAATTTGAGAGCAGTTCGTAAGAAAGATTGTGAACCTTTTCTTTGTCAATCTTCAAAGATGATAGTGTTTTTTGTAGCATTTGCACAGCCAGCGAGATGTCTCCGAAATTCAAACATTCGAACAAGAATTGTTCGAGAACCAGGCATAATGCTGAAGATCTTACTTCTTGTCCCAAGCCCTTGACCTTATCAAGACAGAGGATGCAGCCATCCCAGTCGCCATCTAAAATCTGTCCTTCTAGCAACTCAAATTCCCGGGACTTGCATGAAATGCAGGACTCTGATTCCAGACACGCTGCCGACTTACTGTAGCCTATGGAATACAGGCATTGAATGATGATTCTGATCAACTCATGCTTCTTAATCCGGCCGGAAGTTCCTACGTTCTCCATTTTCCCAACTACAGCTGTTAATTCCAAATGATTTGCAGCAATTTTCCACCGTTTCAACACACCATAGACAGAAAATAGGGCAAAGTATCTGCAAATACAGTAATTATATGAAAATCTTGCTTCCAACTGATTATAGAAATCCAATGCTCGAGACATATCATTCAACAAAAAACAAGGACCAGGTCAGAATTGTACGTTTCTATGAGCTAAAGACAAACAGAAAGCAAGCCACGAACAAACACAAGAGGGACAATTGCAAAATACCTGACTATGAGATTGATAATTTAGGGTTTCATCGTATCCTGGGGACAGTCGGACAGAAGTCGGGGAAGAGTGGAATTTGAAAATTGAAAGTGATGACCGACTGACAGCGTGACGCGATTTCTGTTCATATAAATTAATTATGCAATAAACTAAAATCTGAAGACACCAAATATACTTTAGAAAAATTAAAATTAAAATCATTGAACAACATTATATTTTTTGATACATTATTGATTATTCCAGCTTATATTAGGTGTTGTTTAATTATTCCGAATAATAGTCTTATGGCAAATCAAGTCGAAGCATTTTTCAATCTTAAATCCGCTCTTACAAATCCAAGTCGGCAGAGTCCAGCGGTTGGCTATGTGCCCCAAACTCCTGGTTTACCAAGAGGTCTGGGGTTCGAATCTCCGCTGGACGACAGAGACAAGGATACCAGGGATTAGTCGAT
>JAOWBN010194414.1:0-15368 GCA_028565015.1 Pinguicula moranensis
CATATGTTTATGATAACATTAATGGATGCGATTAGGTTGTTGGATATTTTGCTTTGTGATGTTGCTGGTTGGAATTTCAATATTTTGCATTCTGACGTTATCACAATTCACATGCAGGGGCTGTAATTTGTCTAGTTCTTTACAAGAAAATTCAGTTACCAAACGTGGGTTTGTACTGGATTAGTAATTGAACTTGGGCAAGCAGTATTTGGTTGTGGTTTGGATGGAAGTGAAGGAGGAAATTTCGTGTAGTGCGGTGTTTGGTGCTTTGATTTGGATATGAAATGGCAAAGGATATGGTTAGGTTTGAAGTAACTATGGGGGTATTTTAGTCTATTCACCATGAATTAAAAATTTTGACCAGTCAAACCCATTAGTTACCCAAAACTACCAAACAACTTTAATCCAAAACTAGTTATCCACATGGCCTTAACCCAACGGGGGATTACACAAATTTAGGCAAAATAAACCCACAGTTGTCCAACATCATGGATTAAAGTTACCCCGTTATCAAACGCACCCTATGGAAATTATTGAAAGCCTAAGATGGATTGATAAATTATAGCCTTGGCTGAGATATCCTGACTTATGGATGGCTAATGATAGAATTTAGGTAAGGGATTCCATTGTAAATGTACAAGGCACTATTGTGCCATTTTTTATTTTTTTCTTTATAAATATTTAATTTTAATTTGCAAAAAAAATGATATGAGGCCCGAAACAACCCACCTATTTTACCTGGTCGGCCTTGCCCAATCCCAAATATTGTTTACAAAAAATTGTGCCAGGACAGACAGATCTATTTGTATAGATTTACATGGCTACCTCTACCACCAAATATCAAAGCACGGGACCAAAATTGGCATTTCGTAATATAAGGATTGAAATTGCAATCACTTTTAATTTATTGGGCCGGATCGGACAATCTATTTTGTATAGGCTCACATGCCTACCTTTAGTCACCGTCCTACAAAACCTAAATTTACATTTACTTGATTTAAAAATTATAAGTGGATCATCCAATAATAGACCAATAAAGTAATATTGCATGACTTTATAATTTAAGGAAAAAAAAACAAGATAAAAGATTTATTTTTATTTTAGTAGTTTTTGCCTAAACCCTAAACTTTGGAATGAGTTGGGGCCCATAGACGTCCTTTTCCAATAAGCCCAATATATTGGGCCCATCTAATAAGCTTGCTTAGCATTACTTTTGGATCCCACCCGATACTGTTACGGTGACCTGGTCCATTGAAGTCCATACCCATTCTTCTCCATTCAGACAAAACCACACGAACACCGAAAAGAAGAGAAATTGGCCTGATCAAGGAAGTAAACGTCATCCATGGAGGATGACTATTCCAACGACATAACCTCAGTAGAAAGTTCAAAGGTCGAGCGATCCGGATGGCTGATGAAGTGCCCTCCTGTGGTGGCAAAGGCGTGGCAGTCTTCCACCGTAGCTGCCGATACGACTCCTGTAGCCAAAGTTGTTGTCGCACTAGATCCTCTACGAGGCGAAGAAGACCTGTCATCGCTACAAGTAAAGTACTTATTCCTGCTAAATTTGTTTGCAAGTTTTGTTCGGTGAGTTTGCTTTTTATAGGGGTTGATTTTGGAGAATTGTTGCTTTTTGGTTGAGTTCCGAAATTTTGGTAGCCTGCTTGGTAAAATGCTAATATATGAGTTGGTTATTATGTTTCAGTTTACAATGGAGATGGCCGGGAGTGAGAATGCCAAAGAGTTACTCTTTGAATTTGTTTTAAGGATTTTGTTCCAATGTGTATCTTCTCAGAAACAAATCAAGGTGAAGCACCCGGACTTTCATTTGTTTGTTTGTTTCATTCTTAATTGTTCCCCAGAGGTGGTATTCTTGGCAGTACATCTAAATGCTACTAGAATTATCGTTTCCTCTTATCTGAGGGTTTGTTACGCTCATTTTTGTAATTTAGTATATTCAGAGAGAATCGATTTCTGTCTTAGCTGAGGGTGACTCTTTTGCCACTCTATGTGAATTATTTTCGGTTTCAACGGATTCCATACTTTGTCTAGTTGTTTTTTTCAAAGTTCGAACTTATGGCCAAACGGCTTTGAATCTTGAGTATCTGAGTGCATATGGTATCTGAAATTTGGTGGGACATGGTAGCCTTCAGTTCTTGAACATAGATTCAATATGGTAATCTATGGAGGATTTGTGCATTGCCAAAGGAACTACAGAAACTGCGGCTTGAGTTTGAGTTTTAGTGAAGATGAAAAACAAAAGTGGAGGAAAATCAAGATCTGCGAAATTTTAATAAAAAAATTGTATTTATTTGAATCTAACTGTTCCTTTCCTGTCATTATTTCTTGTATGATCCAAAGATTTTAACACAGCTCCAGGAAACTAGTTAGTTTCATT
The DNA here is from genome assembly GCA_028565015.1 of Pinguicula moranensis. NCBI lineage: Eukaryota > Viridiplantae > Streptophyta > Magnoliopsida > Lamiales > Lentibulariaceae > Pinguicula > Pinguicula moranensis. The sequence goes on from JAOWBN010194414.1 coordinate 2,399, forward strand.
TTTCCATTTATAATGCTCGCTCATTCTAAAAGTAGAATAAATGGTTAAGTTGCTTCTTGATCATGTTTACTCTACTCGTTCTAAAATACCATCCGATGAAATCTCTGTTTAAATGTTAAAATTGTTTGGATCAAGTTTCTCCTTGTAGACTTTTTTTATGTGTGCAATAAAGTGCACTGCTTTTAGGTTGATCCCGGACAAAATATATTTTGATGTTTGAAATTTCTGAGAGAAAATGAACATGAATGGATTTTGGCTTAAAGAGTAAGGGATAACCCCTTAGAACAATAATGCCACTATAATGAGGGACAGTTTTGTCCTTACTTGTCTTTATGTGAGCTCCTTTCTTTAATATCCTATCATAGTCATACAATAGTTTTTAAATATATAAAACAGACGACTGATTTTTCCTTGAGTGCCTTTATGAAGTACATTCAGAAAAAAATGCAAGGAAAATTGTCTTTTTGGACTGTTGGAGCGTCTTTGCAGTGAATTCCCAAGTTTCATGAGCGTAGCCACCCCATACAATGAACAATTTTTTGTTTATCTTCCAGATTTGTTGTATAAATTATTCACGACTATGAGTCAGTTTGCCAGGCTACTCTTATTTCGTAGGATTCTAGATTTTTAGATGAGTTTCATTTCATATTTGCTTCACTCCAGGTGTTTTTAGAGGTAACTGCTTACGGTCTTTGGTCCACTTTATTTGCTACCCGTTTTCATTATTCTGCTTCGAATGTTTAATTGGTGGAATGCATATGTATTTCCCCTAAAGTTTAATAGTTTACTTTGTAATTACTTTTGTATTTCTCTTCCAACAGGGAACGTGACAACGGAAGGGAAAGTGGAGCACGAGTTTGACATGAAGCCTCATCGCAAAAATATTGAATGAGTATAGAAAAATGTGCAGGGAAAGGACAAATAAATTCATGGTTAAGACTAAACAAGTACAGGTTATGATCTTAGCCTCCTTTTGTCTTTTTCTACCTTTCATAAGATGCTAGTCTTATTCTCATACAGTTTCGCTTGTTGCTCTTGGTTACCTACTATCAGGTTATCGATAATGATCGGGGTGTGCACATGAGGCCTGGAATAATGAGCTTTAGCACATTCGCTTCTAAGGTATATTTTCATTTTCAAAACTTCTGTAATTGATTTTGTATTTTAATCGATTGGTCATCTGTTCTTATTCTATTACTCCCACTATTTTAAATTTGGTTTTAGAATTTGAGGTGCTAAGGTGTAACTGGTAGAACCTCTTGTATCAATCCTTTTTACTGAAGAATTGGTAGCTGAGAAGCATGGACAAATTTCAAACAACAAGAAAAGTTGGTGATTTTCTAACCCTTATGTTTTGGCGCATGCCACAGTGTTGTTAGGAGTGCGAGGCGCCACCCAGGAACTTTTTTTAGCAATTAAGATTCATCTACAATTGCTCAACCCATTTGGAAACGGAGATAATAAACATTTAAATAACCATAGCCCAACTCTATATGCCGATGAATGCTAAAACTATGACCAAAAGACTTGATGCATTGTAATTATCATAACTGCAAGTTTCCAATCCAGATGTGAATGTGAAGCACCAAAATTTTTCTTCCCGCGCACCCCGGCCGCGCACCTGGGGGATATCGCCCGCCCCAACCACCTAAACCCTAAATCTTACCAATTAAATGCGACAAAAATTATTTTCTTCTAATATAATTTTTCTTCACAAAGAGTCAATTGAAGGTTTAATCAAGGATTTTGTAACTTACAACATGAATTTTTATCATCAAGAAGTTGATTTTTTCTTATCTGATATTTTGAAAAAACTCCAATGATCTGATTTTTCCAGACGTTAGATGCTTTTTGGTTTATGCAGTTCCAGTTCTTAGACATGGTTTTCGACCTCTTTTAACTAATTTCATAGTTATTCCTGTTTATTTTCTTATAGTGTTGCATATTTTTCAACGTAAATGCGCTTCTATTCTATTGGAGAAGAAGAAGGCAGTTCCGGTGAAGGGACCGGAAGTCAAGAGAACTAGGAGGGACCGTGGGGAACTGGAGGATATCATGTTTAAACTATTTGAAAGGCAACCTAACTGGGCTCTGAAGCAGCTGGTTCAGGAGACTGATCAACCTGCTGTATGTCTTTGCTTATAATTACAATTTGTTGAAAGGCAAATTTCTTGTTTTCTGGATATGATAGTAGGCTTTATTCGTACAAATTCTTCAATATCATTTTGACTAATTCAACATGGTGGTGAATGCTTATACTGGCTTTTAAGGGAAAGTCTGTCTTTATACAGCTTTTCCTACTGATTGTCAGATTTACTTAGGTTTCAATATTTTTGTTGTTTATTTCCCGTATATCCTGCAGCAATTCTTGAAAGAAATTTTGAATGAGCTCTGCGTGTACAATAAAAGGGGCACAAACCAAGGTACATATGAGCTCAAACCTGAGTACAAGAAGTCTGTTGAGGATACAGGTGCTGGATAGTGACTCATATGTATTACTGTAAATTAGACTTTTTCTGATTAATGCTAATGAGAGGTGGTTGTAATATTGTTCCTGTTTCCCAAGAGATGTCCGCTTTCCCAGGTTTAGTACTTAGAGAACTCAACAAATTTACAAGCAGTGATATTCAATCCGTGAATTATGCGCCAACTGTGTGGACTCTCTGTTTTTCATTTTATCTTCATTAGTCTAATGGGCAAAGTGTTCTGTGTGTGATGTTTCCTGAAAAAGTGGGAGAACGACGTTGTTTTAAGCTGTTTGACAAATATCTTCTTCTTCTGTTAGACTTTGCTTGCTTCATCCTTATAATCAGTGGATACGTAGAAGAAAAAGATATTAATATAGCACAGCTTATTCAATGGCCCAGGGTATGGAAGACGCACGTAGTTAAAATCAAACTTCAGCTGCTCTTACAGTTTTCCGTCATCCCAGTTCTATCGAGCTCATCATAGGAAATGCAATGTCATTTTCTAGTGGTTTGGTTTACAGGTTTGAGCTTTGAGCTCCTTTCAATCTTCTTTTGGATGAGCTAATTCCCAAACTGAATCTCAGCTTGTGCCATCTCTTTCTGAGCTTCAGCTAGAAAGTATTCCTAAGTTTTCTATTCTCACTAAATAATGGAATAGAAAGTACAAACTTCCCCAGTCATTACCATCCGGGGGTATGATCTTATTGTCATGAGGGGTATGAGTTTGGCCGTGGGAGTTTAGGAAGATAACGCTTTTGGCTGTATTTTCTCTATTTTCATAATTGAAGCTGGAATTCTTTTGGGTACTGCTGATGGTGTTACTCTAGTGACCTTGACTATGACTAGGTTGGAAAACGTCCCTTCTAGATGTGGTGTTACTTTTTTTTTTCTCTGCACAAACAATTGTGACAAAACTTGGGTAGATGATGGTATAGAGGATGAATGCTCTTTTGATCCTCAGTCATCTTATGCTTGCCATTACAAGTCTATGACTCTATTTAGAATTACTCTTTCCGAACTATCTATTGTTGCTATCCTATTGACCTATTCCAGAAGTCATGATTTTATTAGCTGGCCATCTCCTAGAATTTTCTAGTGTTGCAAATTTTATTGTGGTGTAAATGCCAGTCTCAACAAGACTGTCCGTATGCATATTTTTCAAATTTATTATGCTATTCAGTTCAAATACATTCGATGTTACATCAAGTTCTATATGTGATATGTTGTCATGCATGACATTACTGTTAGGGTGTCTCAACAAGACTGTTCGTATGCATATTTTTCCATTTGAGTAATTTTTTGCTATATGTCAGCATGACTCTCAAGAAATAGCCTCAAAATTCGTGGAATCACATGGAGATGCCGTGACTTTCTCTCTGGATATTCCATGAATAAGAGAATTACTCTGAGATGTATCATCTTGAATCAGTTCTCTTGCTTGCCATACGCACTTGTTTATTGTACCATTTCTTCAATGTTGCTTGATTATGCTGCTTCTAAGGCGTCTCTTCAAGATGCAATCGTTTGAAAGATTGGTTGTGATAAACTCTTCTACAGTACTCAGCATGTTACCCACTGACTTGTATAGTGGACCGCACACGTGCCACGAATAGGATCTTGAGAATGACTTCCTAGGGATCTTCCTCGTCCTATTTGGAAGATCTTTTGATCATCTTTGCACATTGCGATAGTTGGGTCTATCTATCTCCTTTGTGGTGGTATCGTTGGGTAGTAGAATAGACTTATCCCGAGTCTTTTTTGAGGTACTAGTGGCTCCGGTAGTTGAATCGTGGTATCGCATTTTCATTATGAAAGGAGTTTGTAGTGGATGCCTTGTCATTGCCATGAAAGTGGATGTCAAAGTCTGGAGCTAGATAATGATATGGGAGAAAAAGTCAGTCAAGATTTCATTGATGAATTTATCTGTGGTCCTAACCAGATGAATGATTAGTGTTTGTATGCAGTATGCTTCATGTGATCTTCATCGCGGTTCTTTGTTAATTTTGTCTGCAGATCACATTTACATCACGCATGGTGCTTGTTTTTCAAACAGGGTGAACCTGGTTCTTAGTGTTTCTTAAGCAGTGCCTTTTGCAGGATCTTTATTTACGGATCTATAGTGGTGGAGTTGTTTGAAAGATTGATAGAGCAGATTATGGCCATTGAATTAATCGGGTTTGATTACAGAAAGAAAGTATAAGTAGGTCCGAGGATCAATAGTGGTTTTCTCCTTGTGATTCTTGCTTGTGATTCTTGACATAACTACAACGAACCCAGTATATTTTCAATTAAGTTGGGGTTTGGGGGGTCAGATGTACGCAATTTTACCTTTATAATTATACAAAGATGTCGTTTTCGTTGCGATCCAATATGCATTGTGTCAATTGATATATTGAGTTCTATCAAATTCACTAAATAGAAGCACTGAAATTTAATAGTCATTTTGCTATTATTGACTCAACCCCTAACCTAATGTTTGGAGGAGAAAGGTCGAACCAGTTAAGTTGCACTAAATTGTCTAGTAAGTCCTTTTAACTGCTACTGTCCAGTAGCTCGTTCCTTTTAACTGCTACTTCGTTAGTGCATCTGCATAAAAAATTTGAATCACGCTCTGTAAAGTTGATTTAGCAGATTTTCATGATTGAAATAAGGAGGTTAATCGATGGTGGGATGGCTTTTTATGTGCTAAAAGCATCGGACAACAGAAAAAAGAGTAAGCAAAAGAAACGAAATAAAAAAGGAAGAAAGTGATGGTTCCTCTCCTTTATCCTCCGTCCTAATCTAATGGTAGGTAGTAGGTTTTGATGGGGAAAAGTCAAGGAGATACAATAAAACATAGGATCATAAAAGTTTCTTAGATTTGGCCAAATTCCTTTGAAAATACATATGATCCAACGTCTCATCTGCGACATGGCAAATTGTATACTACAAAAGCAATTTTTTGAATATTGCTGATGTCATTTGCGATTTTTATTTTATCGTTGATGTCGTTTGCAGTAAAAATTAATACACAATTAATAGCTCTTACTTTTAATATTTATGGAGTATGGAAATTCAGATGAAGTACTGACGTGTTCTGAGATGCAATTGAGGCAGTCTGGAACACTGTATGGGTATTTTCCTATTTGGTTACCGAGAATTGGGTTTATTTCCTGTTGAAGTGAGACAACGAATTTAACTCAATATGAATTCAAGAAGGAATTTTATTTCAAAATGATAACTGCCAAGTTCTGGTTTCTCACACTTACTTATAGCCATTCTCTGCCTATCAAAGGAACTTTAGTATTAATGCACAAGACACGCGTGCAATTTAATACTACCAAAATAGGAGAAAAGCAATATTCAATTAAAACAGAGTAAATGCAGGCGGCTTTGTGAGCTGCTACTTCACGAATGCGGCTGCTTTTTATTGATCTTGGACTTTGTTTTGCGGCGTTCTTCCATGCGCCAGAATTCTTCTGTGAATGCCGCCACGCGTGCTTCAACATTTACATCAAGTACCACCCCAAAGGAGATATATAGATAGACTTTTGTCTCAAAACTCCCAAATATTAAATAGTAAGGGCTATTAATATTAAAAGTAATACTCCTTTGTAGTGGTACTACAAGAACGACCCACGGTATATTTGGGATTTTTGAGACAAATTTTAGTTTGCAGGGGTATTAGATTACTGTCGTAATCGACTAATCCTCCGGACCCATGATCAGCGCCCATCACCCATGGATAGGCCAAACGCGGGCGGGTTGAACCAACGCCCATGGGACGTGGCCTCAATGAATTCTCGTTCCCAGTGGGGGTCGAATTCCATACCTCTTGACAAACCAGGAGAGTAAGGGGGATATTCTAGACCAGCAGGGCAACCTGTTGGGGTTAGTTTTGAGACACATTTATTCACATGACAACGAGATTCCAAATTCTAGTGCAACATTAGTTCCGTGAAGCTATAGTATAGACGACATATTTGGAAAACAAGGGTCAACGGCATTAGCCAGAGGATCCTACATGCAAATCAATTGCGTAAGAAAATTAGAGGCACAGTGAGGGGGGAAAGATGAAGACTCCCATACATTAGGAGACGTTAGATAACCAGTCACTCCAGAGTTTTCCAGTCGAGAAGCAGACAAAAATGATCAAGCCATACTTGATCCAAAAACAAAAGTAAAAGGAAGCCCCAATAGAAAGTATAACCTGGTATGGAGTACATAAAGGCCGGAATATTGTGATATTATGTATTTGGTTTGATGTTCACCAGAAGAATGCCTATGAATAAAATTTCAATTTTGTTTTAATTTTTTTTTTCTGATATGAATATCTCTAGTGCTATTCATTCTAAATTATAATTTTAAAAAACATGATTATAGAGAAAGAGTATGAAGTGATGATATGCAGATAAAATCAGTTAATTTCTTACCATTTATGGTAGAAATTTACAGTCCATCCTATTTTTGCGACAGGTCTGTCCAACCATATGTGGACCAACTAATAATAATGAATATTGGTTATTGTCCAAAAAAATTCTAGTACATAATAAATCTACTGCATCTCTATAGAAATTACAAGGTCTCGCCTAATTTATAAATTATATGATAAATCTAGCTTATACTAGTAAAAATCTTGGAATGTATCTCCACCATCCAAATTACTATAGAAAGCTCAGTTTGAATTCTATGTTAACATGACCCACGTAGATAGAGTTGCGGAGGTTGACATGGACCCCACATAAATCTCCACATTATACACTTAGTTGTTATTTTGTTACACTTGATTGTTATTATGTTATTGTAAATCACAGGACTTTGTAAATCTATAGATTTATATATTCAATACAACGCTGAACACCATGTCATTGAAGATCTGGGTTTATTCTTCTCAATTGATTTCTTACATGGTATCAGAGCAATAAAGCTTACGCTCATTTCTGCGATCCTGTGTTCCAACAATATTCTCCGTGCTATGGACTTCGGAAATTCGGCCCAACAGTAGCAGTTCACACTACCTCTGTCTAATTCTGAGATGGCACCATCTACTTTTCCTTTTGTTAACTTGCCTCAGATTACCGTTCCCAAGTGTGATGGCTCCAATTACCTCCTCTGGGTATCACAAATCATCCTTGTTCTTCGCAGCAATGGCCTTATGAGCATTGTTAACGGCACCAAGAAAGTTCCACCAAAGACTCTTCCTATGGCGACATAAGGAGTTACCAAGGACAATCCAGATTATGATGATTGGTTATTGAAAGATCAGTTCTGCCTTTCGTGGATTAATTCTACACTTACCGAAAAAGTCCTTCGGCAAGTTTTTCATCTTGAAAGTTCATTCAATGTTTGGGCATATCTTGAAGAGAAATACTCCGGTAAGAATGAAACGGATTTTTTTGATCTTCGACGCCGTATGCAAATCATGAACCAAGGTACTCAATCCTGTGAAGAATACGTTGAAGCTGCTAAGCATATTTTTTCAGAATTGCTGATGCGTCGTACTAAAATTTCTGATAATGATGCTTTATCGTATATTGACTCAATTCTCAGTTTGATATATTTATTGCCAATGTGAATCTGACCCGATCTACAGCGCAAATTACATTAGAGCAGTTTGAGAAATCTCTTCTCTACTTCTCCACGAAACTTTCGCCTGCAGTGTGTGAACCAGCCGCATTTCTCAGTGCTGTCGGAAACTCCCATCCCTAGAGGCCTAATTCTGGCAAAATTCGGCAAGGCAATTCCCACTGGAGGAATGGGCCGACTGGCCAGTAGTGGCGTGAAGGGTAGCAGCCCACTTCCAGGCCAAGATCTGCTGACAGAACCTGGAGTGGGCCCTAGTGGAACGGTGGTCACTGTAGACCATTGTAGGAGTACTGGTCTGGAGCACATACTTTGGTCTCCTTTTCACTCTTTGTAAATACTTCTTTATATATGAAATTTGGCATTCCAAAAAAAAATAAAAATATGTTAGGTATGTAAAAATAAAGATGTCTATACTAATGTTTCATAATAGATGTTGCATAGATTATACGTGTGTAACTTATTAGGTTATTCATACGCCATTATCCATAAAGATATGTTTTAGTACGTGTACCACTAGAATTAATCTCAACATGGTAAACTTTATGCATATTAAGCGTTATTACATAAGATATCATATTACTCAGTGATCATCATTTCACATATATTTTAGTGATCATAATGGTTCGTTTTTAATAATAGCTTGTTAAATAGTGCAAGTTTATTAATTACACCCACATCTGTAGGGCCGCAGAAGAATCGTCGTACCGAGAGACATGGACCGCGGCTTCTCTGGAGGCCTAATACAATTGTGCAGTGATGCCCAACGACATTTCAACGGGCCGACGAGCATGGTTTTGGGTCCGGGCACTGATGGGCAGCAGCAGTCCGAATCATATCTAGCAGTGAACTCGGGTGATGCAGTGCAGTATCAAATCTATGGTCCTTATAATCATATTGCTTTGGACTATTTTCAGCACATGAATTTTTCCTTCCAAGGGAAGCAACCTCCAGCTCGTCTTGTAGCCATGGCTACCCAGGTTAATTTGGATGTGGATAACATCGTATGGTTTGTTGATAGTGGGGCAAATGAGCACATAGCCAACCACTCTGCTCCTCTTGTTCAACAAGAACCTCATGCTGGTGATGATTCAGTAGCTGTCGGTAATGGTACATGTTTGCAGATCCTGAATACTGGTGCTCTTCTTGTTTATAATTCCATTTGTCCCCTACATTTAAATCGTGTCTTGCAGTGTCCTCATGCTTCTGCTAACCTTCTTTCTGCTTACAAATTCTGTGTTGATAACAAATGCTACTTTGTACTTACTGAATTTGGTTATCTCATAAAGGAAAACAATACGGGGGAGATGCTCATGGCCTGGAAGAGTGGGGGGAGGCATGTATCCTATACAGCTGCACCATTGATTACTTCCTCCAAAATCTGCACTTGCTGGAACCGTGAGCCCTAAACCATCAGTCACTCTTTGGCATTCTCGAATTGGTCATTCTGCTTCTAGTACTGTAAGTTCTATTCTTCATGAGTTTAATTTACCTTATTCTGGTAGTCTGTCATCAATACATGTTTGTGAACATGTCAATTGGGCAAGAGTCAAAGTTTACCTTTTGTATCGTCTAGTCGCAGTACTTCTAGACCCTTGGAACTTATTCATTCGGACGTTTGGTACACCTCTGTGATTTCAAATAAAAGATTTCATTATTATGTGATTTTTATTGATAATTTCACCCGATTCACATGGCTTTACCCGGTACGAGCTAAATCTAATGTCTTTTCCACATTTGTTACATTTCATACTAAGGTTGAAAATCAATTCCCCTATAAGGTCAAAATCTTCCAAACTAAGGTGTGTGTGTGTGTGTGTGTTGAATTTAACTCCACTACCTTCAAAACTTTCTTAAACAAGACAGGGATTTTACAACGTATCTCCTGTCCTCATACTCCGCAACAGAATGGAGTTGCAGAACAAAAACATCGGCATATTGTGGGTATGGGACTTACTCTCTTAGGTCAATCATGTCTCTCTTCCAAATACTGGGTAGAAGCTTGTTCTACAACAATTTATATCATTAATCGTATTCCTACTCTGATCATTGGGGGTTGCACCCCGTTTGCAAAATTGTTTGGTTTTGCTCCAACGTACACCCATTTCCGTTCATTTGGTTATGCTTGCTATTCTCTTCTCCGTCCATATAACTCTCATAAGCTTATGTTTAGGAGTTCCAGATTTATTTTCCTTGGTTATAGCTCCCAAAATGCAGGATATAAATGTCTTGACCTAGTGTCTGGGACTCTGTACATCTCCAGGAATGTTACATTTGATGAGGGTGTTTTTTCCACTGCTCTCGACATGCTTCCCCTACCGACCCATCCACGACTGCCTCCTCGGTGTCAGGTATGATCCCTAAAACTGTGTCCTTTACACCTTTGCCTTCTTGTGATGCTAATTTCTTAGTCATCTTGACTTCGGATTCTCGACTTCCGGTACCTTCACTACCCGTGGTAGTCGAGCCTCAACCTCCATCTCGGTCACTTAGCCCTGTCTCTGGTTTGTCCCCTCTGGTTGATCCTTCAATTCCTCTGGCCTCGATCTTGGTCCCTCCACTGCTCTTCCTTCTTCATCTATGGTTACTCGGTCTCGAACAGGTTCCCTTCGTCCTAAACAGTTCTCTGATTATCATATTTACACTGCTACTCGTCATCCTTTCGGAGAACTTGCCAGTATTCAGGTACCTCATGAACCCTCAACCTATCTACAGACTGCATCTTCTCCGGCTAGGGTTTCCGCTATGCAAGCTGAATTTGATGCATTGTGGGAGAATAATATTTGGGAATTATGTCCACGCCCACCTGATCAGCATGTCATTCGGTGTAAGTGGGTTTACAAGATTAAACCGAAAGTTGATGGATCCATTGATCGCTATAAAGCCCGACTAGTTGCTCGCGGCTTTGAACAGGAATATGGTATAGATTATTCTGAGACGTTCAGCCCAGTTATTAAAATGCCCACTCTGAGCTTATTTCTGGCTTTGGCTGTCCAATTTCACTGGTCGATCCGTCAGCTTTATGTATTGAATGCCTTCCTTAATGGTGATCTCGACAAGGTTGTATATATGGATCAGCCACCCGAGTTTCTCTCTCCTGAGTATCCACATCATGTGTGAACCTTGCGGAAGGCCCTCTATGGTATCATGCCTGGTATGTTCGTCTCTCCAGGACTTTGCTCGACCTCGGCTTCACCTGCTCCCCAAATGATATTTCCTTGTTTGTGCTTCATTCATTTGATGTGCATCTGTTCGCACTAGTTTATATTGATGATATCTTAATTACTGGATCTTGCTCAATCATCCTCTCTCGGATTTTTGGCTGCCTTCAACATTCTTTTCACCTTAGAGACCTTGGTGCCCTTGGGTGTTTTCTTGGTCTTGAAGTTATCCGTGATAAGTCGAGTCTTAATCTTCGGCAGTCAAAGTATATTTCTGATCTTTTGGACAGAACGAAAATGCAGGGTGCTAAGCAACTACGTACACCTTGCATCTCGGGTAGTCAACTTACGGGTGAGCTTTTCGTCCCCCTCTCGGCCGCTGACTCCATTTTATATCGTAAGAATGTTGGTGCTCTACAATATTGTACTCTTTCTCGACCAGACATTGTCTTCTCTGTCAATCAGCTTTGTCAGCATTTGCACAATCCCTTACACCATCACTGGCAGGTGGCGAAGCGCGCACTGCGATATCTCAAAGGCACTCCTGATCTTTGTTTATGGTATACCCCTGGTGATATTCGACTTCAAGCCTTTTATGACTGTGATTGGGTTGGTGATTCCATTGATCGTCGTTCCACCACTAGTTATGGCATTTATTTTGGTCCGTGTCTTATCTCTTGGACCACCAAGAAGCAGAACGTTGTATCTCGTTCCAGTACCGAAGCAGAATATCGGACTCTCGCTATTACTACCACAGAGTTGTATTGGCTTCGTATGCTCTTTCTTGATTTTCAGGTCCCATTACTCAACTGTTCTATTTTGTGGTGCGACAATCTTGGTGCTCTCGCTCTAACGTCCAATCCTGTGTTTCATGCCCGGACCAAATATATTGAGGTCGATTACCAATTCATTCGGGAGAAAGTCCTCAACAAAGATATTGTTATTCAGTATCTTAGCACTCATGATCAAGTGACTGATGTCTTCACCAAAGGTCTTGGCACCACTCGCTTTCAGTTTCTTCATTTCAAGCTCTTGGTTGTTGCACCACCCATTCGCTCGCGGGGGATGTTAACATGACCCACGTAGATGTTAATTGGTATAATTCTTATTCTTGATATAAGTGAGTTTACACACCAAGAACAGGTATGAATTCTCGTTATTTCTTTCTTTTGCAAGATTACAGTCTTATAGAACTAGATATGTCTTGAGTCATAGGTCTCGTGTGTTGACTGTCAAGATCAAGATCCTGATTTATAGGATTTTGTCTTTGACACAATAATCACACCACCTATTTTTTCCTTCTATCATTTATTTTACACTATCTTGTCTAACACCCGTCTAACACTCCCCCTCAAGTTGAATTGGAGGAGTTCCAATTCCTAACTTGTAGAGAGTGCTTGCAAAAGTATAGTATGGAACTGCCTTGGTTAATATGTCTGCTAGCTGATCTTTCGAACGAACAAATGATAAGCTGATGATTTTTTCTTCCAGCTTATCTTTTATGAAATGTCGATCAATCTCAATATGTTTAGTCCGGTCGTGCTGAACTGGATTTTCAGAGATACTAATGGCTGCTTTGTTATCACACCTCAATGGACACGAGTCTAGTGTTGAGTATCCAATATCTGTTAACAGTTTTCTCAGCCATAGTATTTCTGTTATTCCTCTGGCAATTCCTCTGAATTCTGCTTCAGCGCTTGAAAGAGCAATCACTTTTTGCTTCTTGCTTTTCCAGGTTACAAGATTCCCACCTACCAATGTGAAATATCCTGCAGTTGA
>JAOWBN010194425.1:0-15368 GCA_028565015.1 Pinguicula moranensis
GTTGGTCTTTGATGTAAAAGCTTTAAGCTTGAGGGACAAAGTCCCCTTAGTCTTTCATAGACTTTTCTTTGACTTATATAATGCTTGTTTTGGGTTTTAGTGGTGTCTTTTCTTTCGAAACATACGTAGACTTGGTTCCCACCTCATTATAGGTGACGGGTCAAGTTCTCGACAACTTGTTTAATAGATCCGCCTCGACCTACCAACATTGGTGTTGGGTTTAGTCACGCGGTTGGATAAGTTTGTATCATTTGGTATCAGAGATAGGGTTTGAGCAACGTTGGGCTACTCTTGGTATTGTTGGTTCGCGGCTTATAACCGTAGGGTTACTCTTTCTTGTATTAGAGCTATCTTTTCATTTCGTATATTTTCCATACTAAAAAATTGTATGCCTTGCTGAATTTTTCAAAAAAAGAAGAAGAAAGTCAAGTCAAAAGCGAGGGGCAAAAGGACAAAATTAAAAATAAATAAATCGTCAAGCCAGAAAAATCAAAAGCCTCCCTTGACCAAAAAAAAAAGGAACAACAAGAGAGCTCTTCCTAGATAGGGCATAAAAGATTTTCATTCGGTCAGCCTTGTTTTTGATCCTTCAACATCTATGTGTGAACACTCTTAATGGCCACCCAACTTAGCTCGAGTTTCGGTTCTTGTGAGCCATTGCTAGACTTGACAAGTTGTGGATTGAGTTCTAAGAGAGTCGTTAAAGGACAAAAGGGAACTTGGGAGGGGAAAAGGTGAAAGGGTGTGATCATTTGAGTGAAAAAAGCCAAGTTTAAACAAACACGAGTGTTGTGACCTTGTTGAGCGAAACATGTAAGCGAGTGGAAAGGAAAAATATTTCTAACATGTTTTCTTGCAGGTACACCCCGATGAATACCCATAATGTACCTGTGAGGTCAAAAGGAGAAAGGACTCCCGGATATACGTCCTGGCATGCAGAACAAATGCAAAAGGTGCAAGCCTTAACTTCGTGGATGCAGCGTATGCACAAATGGATGGATGCCATTAAAGTGTGAGTACCACAAATTCCATCCCGAGAAGGCCAAGTACATAGGGACCATGACCTCCTACGCACGGGGGCAAGGCGTGCGCTACAAAGGAGGAAAATGGAGGAAACAATCAATGAACAACTTGATTAACTGTAGAGATTGAGATTTCAAGGTCAGCCCACCAAGAAATCACCCTCTAAGGAGGCCAAATCAAAGAATGCCAAACACGCGCCCACTTACATCTATGGCTCCACAGAAAAATGGGTAGACACCATCTTGCAAGAGTTGAATGAAAGGGAAAAACAAAAACGTGAGAGAAAAGAGGATGAGAAAAAACAAAAGAGAGAAAAAGAAGTCGAAAAGAAACAAAAGAGTTTGAGAAAAAAAGTGAGTTGGGCAAAAAAGAGAAAGAATCCAAGAGTGAAAAGAATTTGAGTGGAAAAAAAGAAGTGAGTGGAAAAGAAGAGGAGAGTGGAGAGGTAAAAAATGAGGGGTGTGATGAACACAATATTATTCTCTCTACTAACAATCTCGTTGGTTCTTTGCCGAGCGAAGTTATTTCTCCTTTGCAGGATTTTCAAGATGCTCTACCCGAGGGACTCACCTTTGAATTGCCTCCAATCCAAGGTATCGAGCACTATAGTGATCTCATTTCGGAAGCATGCAGCCCACGTTAGCCCGCTCAAGTAGATGAGTTGTTTGTGAAGGAATATGGGCATACAAGCATGGCTCTCGATAGTGAGATTGAGAGAGTTTTACTTTCACATTTTCCCTTGATTGTACCAGGGTACAAGGAGACCTTCCCTCATTCTAATAAATTTGTCAGTATCCTACCGAGCAAATTTGTTTATCTTTTGCAGGGGGGGTGAAGGTATTCTTCCATGGAAAATAGTTCATGATCCGTTTCCAATATATGAGAATGAAGACCACATTGATTTCATATTTGGAGCATTGTTACTAGACCGATCGATGTATAGGAGCATACACGGGGAGGTGAAAGCATGTCCAAAACAAATGGATGAATTGATTGGAACAAGGTATGGCCATGAAGGCATGAGTCTGTGTTTGGAACAAGGTATGAAAATGTGGTAAAGATGCGTTGTCCAAAAGGTGCACTTTAATTTCTTTTTTAGATACACAACGTTTTGATTTTGAATACATTCATGATTGGTATGCTTTTGATTTTGGAAACATAATCAATGCACGAGGAAAATGATGTATGAAAAGCTCACTAAGCATATGAGATTCTTATTTAGGGAAATTACCTTGTACATGCCTATGTGTTCATTGCTTGAAAGAGAGTTTCATGGGAGTGGCATGATAGATCAGTATGATATGGCTAAAGATCTAGGAATTTGCTTGATCATTCCATTGGACCTCATATGATAGCATGCGAGCAACATGTGCCGAGTAATGAAAATATGTGTTCCTCCATAGGAATTATTTATAAACCCTTAAAATATTTGGCTTTTTCCATTTTATCTTCGAGTGTATACTTGAGCATAGGTGGCAAAGGGATAACAACACTTAGGAGGCCGGTTCACAAGTGGGAGCGGTTTAAAATTGAAAGGTGGAAAACCCCATTTGATCAGCAAGCCCACTCGGGATTCAAAATAATAGCGTTTGAACCAGGAGGGTGGGAGCAAGTTCACCCAAGCACTGAAGAATGGCAAACAACCTCCTTACTTTTGGTTGATAAATATGTGGTGGCTAGTATCAACAAGAAGACCTACAAGATTAGTTTACAAGGTGAGTACGGTGACTATCAACCTTTTGAAGTTACTAATCGGCTTTGGTTTTATGTAGGTGCGGATTTGAGGATAAATACTTTTAAAGAGAAAGGGAATGATGTGAGCCTGATTGGGCCACAACTGGCTCAGACAAGTAAAGCCGCTAGGGGAGCATCACAAGGGGCCAAGGAGCTAAATTTCACGTGCTTGTCCAGAGGTCATGCATGCAAACCCATGCAAGTCATTCACATGACGTGGACAATCCTACCATGCGAATCCAAAGGTCATGCATGCAATTCAATGCAAATGACATTCCAAGGTGACCACATGAAGTGCCATGCACGACACACTCCCATGCACGACCAAGTAAGGCCAATTTGGAAATCCATGCAATTCAATGCACGGTCAAAATGGAGTATAATGATTATGAACTTCACAATAAGCACGTGCATGGAATCCTTTCAACATGCAAGGTTGAACGTCACGACAACATGCATGAGATTCCATGCAAATCTCACGGTCAAGGAGTGTAATAAAGGATGGAAGGTTGAAAGTCTCAAACTTGGCCAAGAAAAGGGAAGAATGAATTTACAAGTCCATGCATGCAACACACGTCATTGTATGACAATTGCAAGGGCATGCACATGCATGTGAAGTGGAAGGGCACAATCATGCATCCAACATGCATGTTCGATGAGAAATCTTGAACTTGGAGTGCCAAGTCATGACAAGGGTTCCATACATGAGTCTAAGGAAAGTATACGGTCATGTACCTACAAGAATATGTATGTTCGGTCGAGGAGGGATTAATGAAGGTCCAAGATTATAAATGTCATGAAGTTTGAAGGGTGAAGGCTTGACCAAAGTCTAGACAAAGAATGGAAAGAAGGGGACGAACCTAGTATTCAAAGGGGCTTGGTCAACATTAGCATTAAATGAATACATGTATTTAGATTAGCATGTTAAATGAATTTTATAGCCTATAAATAAGGCTTGGTCTAACCTTGTAACTTAGTTCATTTTGATTTGTAAGCTTTATGCTTTTGAGAGATAAGTTCTCCTTAATCTTTTAAAGATTTTCTTTCGACTTATCTATCACTTCGTTTCAAATTTTAGTGGCATCGAGCAAGACTTATCACTTGGTTTAGGTTGAGATAAATTCTCTTCTTGGATCATTTGTGGCGTCTTTTTTTTAAGAAACACACGTAGGCTTGGTTCCCATCTCTTTATAGGTGACGGATCAAGTGCTCAACAATATTTTTCATATTTCGATCCTTTTCAACCTCCAATTTGGTACTGGGTTTAGTCACAAGTTGGCTAGGTTCATATCACATGGAGTACATACAGCCTGCTCTCGAGGAAATCTTCAGATCATTGCCCGATCTTGCTGCAGTTGGAGGAGGCTGAATCGCCGAATGGAAGTAGGCATTTCAGGTATCAAAATATGTGGGTGCTGAGTGACTCTTTTATCCCATTGGTTTCAATGGCCTGGCAGAGCTTCAGTGGTCCGGTGGGTTTACATACATTAGGTAAGAGACTTGAGCTCATTAGAAATTCCTTCAGAGTTTGGAATAAGGAGGTATTTGGAAGAGTTTACCTACAAATGAAGATACTCCAGGCACATATAGACAGGTTGGAACTGGATATGCAATGTGATGTTCCGGGGGCAAGGGAGTAGGATTATCTGGAGTTGAAGTTGTAGATGCAAGCGCTGGAATGTAGAGAACTATGCCGGTTGGAACAGATGGCTAAGAAGGATTGGATGAAGTGTGGAGATAAGAGTACCAAACTCTTTCATGCTGCAATGCGAGTAAAACAAAACAAATCAGGAATAAGGCAGATGGTTCTCTCAGATGGTAGTCGGATTGAAGGGTTGCAACTAGTACGTGAAGCAGCGGCTAGTTATTTCGAGGGGCTCATGACTAATCTGAACCCAACTTCCCATTGTAACATAGAAGAGTTAGAAGCGTTGTTTGTGCACAAGCTGTTACAAGCGGATAACAGGTTGTTCAGAGTCGTCCCTGCTAAGATTGAGGTAAGAGAGGCTCTATGGTCGATCCCTAACAATAGCATGCCGAGTCCGGATGGTTTTGGAGCGGACTTCTTCAAACAAACTTGGAGTATTAAAGGAAGTGATCTTGTGGGGGCTGTTAGGGAAGCCTTCTTAGGTAAACATATACCCAAGATGTTCTCAGCAAGCTTCCTAAGCCTGATCCCGAAGGTGGCTACTCC
This sequence comes from Pinguicula moranensis, assembly GCA_028565015.1. Taxonomy (NCBI): domain Eukaryota; kingdom Viridiplantae; phylum Streptophyta; class Magnoliopsida; order Lamiales; family Lentibulariaceae; genus Pinguicula; species Pinguicula moranensis. The sequence continues at coordinate 4,952 of JAOWBN010194425.1, forward strand.
AACCTCTTTTGGAGGCTTTATGCCTATAAGTCTCTGCACGGTGGTCTACAAGGTCATCTCAAAGGTAGTAGCGAGAAGACTTAAGCCACATATGCCCCAACTGGTAGCGGAGGAACAAGGGGCCTTTGTCTATGATAGGGCAATCTTTGAGAATATAATCCTTGCACAAGAACTAGTTCATTCCATTAACAAGAAGCAACCTGGTAGTAATATGCTCTTAAAGCTGGACATGTCCAAGTCCTACGATAGGTTTAATTGGGATTTTCTGGAAGCAGTTCTGAGAGGGAAAGGGTTTCAGAATGAATAAGTGGAGCTTGTCATGAGATGTGTTAGGGCCAGTTTCTCAGTCCAAATGAATTATTGTTGGTTATTTTGAGGCAATGCAAGGTCTCAGGAAAGGGGATCCCTTATCCGCTTACCTGTTTGTCCTAGTGCAAGATACATTATCTTGCCTCCTTCAAAGAAAGCTCAGTTTTCGAAGGATAGGTAGTTCTCTCACCCAATTGGTGCTCCTGTTATCTCACATCTTATGTATGCAGATGATCTGCTGATATTTGCTAGAGGGGATGTCAGGTCAATCAGAAGAGTGGCGGAAGTACTTGGGAAGTATTGTCGCAGATCTGGACAAGCAATATGTAAAGAAAAGTCAGCAATTTTTCTTTCGAAACACAGGTTTTGTGAGGAAAAGAGTGCTACTGCAACTTACTGGATTTCTGGAAGGAAGATTTCCTATGAGCTACCTTGACGCTCCAATGAGCACGGGCAGGTTAACAAGGGAAATGTTGGAGCTGAGTAAAATGAGAAGAAGATTAGCTGGATAGAAGGCCAAGCTGCTGTCACAAGGTGGCAGTCTAACATTAATCAAGCACGTGATGACAGGGATCCCTATGCATATTCTGGTTATGCTAAGATTACCAAGTTATGCATTGGTAAAGATTCGAAGGATGCTTGCTCATTTCTTTTGGGGCGAGTGGGAAGGTAAACTGAAGGCTTACTGGCGAAGATGGGAGTTGCACTGCAAGCCTACAGGAGAAGGTGGGCTAGGGATAAAAGACTTATCAGAAATTCAAAAAGTTATGGGAATGAAAATTTGTTTTAAATTGCTTACTGAGGATACTCTATGGACGAGGTTTCTGAAAGCAAAGTTCCTGAAGAAAGAACACCTACTGGAAAAACCACCGAGGCAAGGGGACACTCGGTTTTGGAAGTATGTTGTATCAATGAAGGCGGAGGTTGTAGAACACATAAAGATCATCCTGAAGGGAGGCAACTTTGCCTTTTGGTTCAACAAATGGCTGGGATCTGGTTTCTTAGCTGGCAGAGTTCAACAAATTCTGTACAAGGCGGATCTAGTTGCTAGCTTTGTGGATGAGGGACATTGGAAAATACCGGACCTCTTGCAGGCGGTGGTGGGAGAGATCACAGTAAAGATTGCCTCTCTAAAACCCCAAAGAGAGCAATGTGGGAAAAACAAAGTAATTTGGCAGCCAACAGTAGATGGAGGTTTCTCCCTTAGCTCAACAAGGCGAGGGAAAGACAGTCAACAATTCATGTGGGAGACTTGCTTTGGCATAAGGCTCTACCACCTAAGATCTCAATTTGTGCTTGGAGAGCTTGGCAACATTGACTACCGACTGACGATCATCTGAAAAGAAGGGGCATCCATATAGTTTCGGTCTGCCAGTGCTGCCTCGCACAGGAGCAAGACGGCGGATCATGTGTTGTCTAGTAGTTCCTTTGCGGATAAACTATGGAAGAGGGCAGCATGCTTGATCAACAACTCATTCCAATAGACGAGAACCTGGAAGGAAAGGATGATTTAATGAAATAGGATGGCAAGGGGAGGCACATTACAAGGTTTCCTTTCTACTATCCTGCCAACTATACAAACCTGGTTTTTATGAATTCGCAGGTGCAAGGCAAGGTTTGAAGACAAACTACAAAACACAGAGGTGGCGTGAGATAACAAGGAATCTTGGCTTGCTGATAGATATATCTGATAGAAAGTTTAAAATGCAGGTGAATGATGCACATATTTTGCATCATCTGGGAGTAAAGGTCAAGTGGCAAGTTCGAAGCAGGACCTGTTTTGTTAACTGGAGGAAACCACCCCAAGGTTGGTTCAAGCTTAATACGGATGGTAGCCGCCACGATAATCTAGTGCCAATAGGTGGAGGCGGCATAATCAGGGATAACCACAGGCATTGCCAGGCTGCTTTTTCAGTGTACATGAGACATGGTAAGAACAATGAAGCAAAGTTAAAAGCGGCAATGGAAGGCCTCAAGATATGCCAGTAGCAAGGTTGCAGGACATGATTCTTGAGATTGATTCAACGCTACTTCAGAGTTGGATACTACGCGAGCAATGCACCCCGTGGCTTTTGCTGGATGCATGGTTGTAAGTCTGCCACTAGTACAGGGAGGCGTTAGGTTGTAAGTCTGCCACCAGTACAGGGAAGGCAACAGCCTAGCGGATTTTCTAGCCAAAGAAGGAGCTCACGGTAGTACACAGAGTTACTGGAGCACGGGCAAGCTACCAAGGAGGACATGTGGTATTTTGCGGGTGGACAGTGGGGCCTTCCCAACATGCTGAAGCTAAGTTGCGCCTTCGGGACCTTAGGCCTCATTAGGGATCAAGCTTAGCGAGTTGTCTAAAACATTGTAAGTTTAACGCGAGCCTTATATCGCGAGAATGTAATCCTTTCATTTAAAAAGGTTACTCTCTGAGAAATTAAACAAGGAGCTTACTGGAGAAAGAAGCAGGGCCTCCAAATGGTGGCATCGACAGAGGACATCATGTTGCAATAGTCGTGTTATTCCAATTGTTTATCTCGTCGAGGATGGTGTTGCATACTTGTCTGTTTGTAGGTTGCACCCCACCCCCATTCCCCCGAGTTGATATTTAAGCTGAGATCGATACCTACTGCATTCTAGGAAGCATCACTTGGTTGTACAGATAATAGCACCCCAGATGTGCTAATTCCTCAAGGTTTTATTAGGTCACAATCATCCTTAAAATATTGGACCGGTGTGCAATTGCGAATTAGAAAGGCCTGCACAGGTCGGTAAGGGAACTTGCTCTCTCTTGTGGCAGGTGGATTAGATCATCATCTAATTATGGTTATTTGGTTTGAAGTTTATGTTGATTGCACTTGCTTTGTCAAATACACGATCAAAGAAAGGAATCTGGTAGAAGAGGCTTCTTTGGCATCTGTTTTCTCTTCATCTTTCACTTCTCAATAAGACTGGCAGTAGCATCTGCTTCTTCACTTCATCTTCTCCAGACAGAGCTTCAGTGATTTCTTCAATCTTATCATGGAACTGTTTGCAATCTGAAGATAGCATATTAATGGTTGACTTTTAGCGCAAATATTAAACAGGATTGGCTTTAGCAGAAAAGGGGGAGAAACACTACATATTAGGACTATGTTAAATATTTAGCACAAATATTAAACAAGATTTGATATTAGTATCAAAATACAGAAGCAGAAATTACGGCCATCACAGATACATATGTAGACAACATGCAATTAATTCAAATAACATCATGTGACAAACAAGCAGATAGGTTATGAAAAGGTGAAATAGCACGGCAACGATGATAATCAGATGCATGCCACTCACACTACTTCTCGTTCCCATAGTGCTCTTGAACCTTTAACGGTAGAGAGAAAAACGCAAGCAACAACATCTTCAGAAAAGTTGACAAATAAAAACAAAGAGAAGCACACAAGCCGGAGAACCTGAAATCACCATAGAAGTATACCCGCAAACAATCAATAGAAAATCAATAGATACTCTATTAACAACTACATAACTACACGATTGACTTACCAAGATGTTTGGCACACAAGGTTCATTATGCTTTGATACTTGATATCACTAAATGGCCGACTGATATTCAGAAAAGGGAACAGGAAGTTAAGGAAGAGGCATATAATTTGATAATTCATAACTTGTCTGATTCTGTTTTAGGAAAGTTGATGGGGATAAAAATCCTCTAACTATTTGGAATAAACTAAACTCTGTGTATGCTTCAAAAACCACTACAAGTCTGATATTTGTTAAAGGTTCTTTGTTCTCTTTTAGGATGGATCCTAGCAAAAACATAGATGACAATTTAGATGAGTTCTTTAAATTGAATCAGATTTTAAAGGGCATTGAACATGAGCTAGATTATGCTAGTATGTCTATGATTTTGTTCAATTTATTAGCTGAGGACTATGTGGTAGTCAAGAATGCATTACAGTATTAAAGTGCGGTCCCTAAGATTGAAATCATTATGTCAGGTTTAAAATATAGGGAACTAGAACTCAGAAACTTGAAAAGTCAAAACAATGCTTTGTTAGTTAAAAACAGTAAATCTGACCTAGCTGAAAATAAGAAAAGTGAGCAGATTTATAAGAAGAATAATGATGGCAAAGAAAAAAATAAGAAGTATAAGGAACTAAGGGCTTGCCATCACTATAATAAGCAAGGTCATATTAAGAAGAACTGTTTTAAGTTAAAAAGAGAACTAGCTGAGAAAACAGAATCAAATATAGTTGCAGGTAAACAGAATAGGGAAGAAGATGAAGTTCTCTATGTCTCTGAATGCTTATCTGAAGTATTAAATGTATCTGATATTTCTGAAAGTGAAGAACGGATATTAGATACAGGCTGCACTTATCATATATGTCCACACAAGGACTGGTTTAATGAATTAAATGAGTCTAAAAGGGGTGTGGTATTCATGGGTAATCATAACATATGTGCAGTAGAAGGTACATGATCTGTTAATCAACAATTATGTGATGAAAGACAAGTCTGCATGTCTGATGTAAGATACATACCTGAGTTAAAAAGAAATCTAATTTCATTAGGTGCACTAGAAGAAATCGGCTGCTCTTTTCATTCTGAAAATGGAATATTAAATGTTTTCAAAAATGGCCGAATAGTATTGTTTGCAAAAAGGAAAAACAGACTTTATTTTTTAGAAGGAAAACATTTAAAACCTATTGATGAGTATGCATTAACTATATCTGCTGCAGATAATACAAAATTGTGGCACTTGAGGTTAGGTCATATTAGTCATAAAGGTTTGACTATTTTGCATTCCTTAGGGAGTCCAGGAAAGCATAAAATATCTGATCTTAATTATGTGAATCTTGTGTATTAGGTAAACAACATAGGATTAAATTTCCAAAAGGAATACACTTGTCTAAACAGAAACTTGAGTATTTGCATGCTGATTTGTGGGGCCCTGAACTTGTTCCCACACATGGTGGTAACAGTTATTTTCTGTGTATTGTTGATGATTTCTCTGGAAAAGTTTGGGTGTTCTTACTTCAGTCTAAAGATTAAGCTTTTACAAAATTTAAGGTGTGGAAAATTTTAGTAGAAAATCAAACTAATCTTAAACTGAAATACTTGAGAACAGATAATGGATTGGAATTTTATAATTCTTTGTTTGATATTATGTTTTCTGATTTTGGTATCACTAGACATAGGACGGTTATGTACACCCCTCAGAAGAATGGGGTAGTAGAACGAATGAATAGGACTTTGTTAGATAAAGTTAGATGTTTATTCACCATTTCTTGTTTGAAAAAATCATTTTGGGGAGAAGCACTGAGTACGACTGCCTATTTGATAAATAGGAGTCCCTCATCTGCACTAGACTTCCAAACCCCATAATTCGTTTGGTTCGGTACAGATTAGAATCTGATCCATATAAGGGTGTTTGGTTGTGCAGCCTATGCTCACACCAAGTCTGGTAAATTAGATCCTAGGTCCCTAAAGTGTCTTTCTTGGATACCAAGAAGGCACTAAGGGATATAGATTATGGGACAGGAGCTTACTGGTTTAAAAATAATAATAAGCAGGGATGTCATTTTTAATGAATCTGATTTTCCTTGTTTGCCCCTGAATTCTGCTGAGACATCAACTGAGAATGAGGTTAGGGAAACTCCTATTGAGGTGGAGTTGGACAGAAATATTCCTTCACAGGAATCTGTCCAAATTGAGGGGTCTAAAGAAATTTAAGAACGTTGATTTTTATATTAATCATGTTACTGTGATCTTGTGGGACTTGATCCGTGTTTTGTGTGAGATGTTCTTAACCGTTGATAAATTGTTAATCGAACGGACTACATGTAATCTCAACAAACACAGTTTAGAACGATCTAAACTGTTGACTTCAAATGTTATCGGATGGTTGATATTAAGCGATGGATGGAAAGATGATCTGAGTCGTCTATACAAACACAGATCCAACAGACACAATTAATACTGGCAGGGAAAAAAGAAGTTGTTCGATCAAAGACATCCTACGGTCAGGATTGAAGATTAGCTTAATATATAAGCTTTTGTCTCGAAAATCAGCAATCAGAATCATTATTCAGTTACTCTCTCTAAGCGATATTCTCTCTGTCGTTCTCTCTTCCGGGAGAGATCTCTTCAGGAGAACTTCTCACTTTTTGACTTACGGCGATCTTTCAAGGCTGTTTTTGTGGGCTGTGTGCATAAGTGACCCATTGTCACTATTTTGCTCAACAGATTATTCTGTGCAGAGCTGTTGATTCGTGGAAGTGTTGGTTTTAATAGAGTTCCTGTGTTGTAATATTGGTTACTTTGTAACTGTTTGAGGAGAATAATTGTAATACAAGAGTGTGCGTCCGAATTCAGAGCTCCAACGTGGATTAGATGAGAGTTAATTCTCTCGGTGAAGCACGAGAATTAAACCCAGTGTTTTACATATTTTGTTAAAGTTACTAACAATATATTAAGTGTGCAAGAAAATAGTCCGAGATCTAAATTCTAACAGAAACTTCTTGGAGTCTAACAATGGGAGTAACCTCAGCCCAGTATCCTCATCTTCAACTGGTGGCCTCGAGCCTTCATCGTCTTCTTCTTCACGTGATCGAGGCAAAGGATAAAATGTGAGGGAGAAGAAGGAGTCATCAATCGATTTGTTCCCACCAAAGGTTGAGCGTAGAGATTCCTTTATAATGGTTTGGTTAGAGCTCCACTAAATTGGGTTTGTGTAACGCTGGCCACCAAGCCCTCGATCCTCATCATAAGTAATGACTATTAATGACATCTTCAAGTTTCGGCTTATTCAATTCGTGGTTCATTACAATTTGCAATTTACTTATTTCTTTGAAATCAGATTGGATACTGTTTATAATTACAAAACAAAAGATTAGATGATATTAAATAAATTTTGATTAAATTAACTATTTCGATTACATGTTTCAAAAGTATAGCACCGTACCACACTAATCCATACTCGAACTGTTCCAATCATCTTGGCACAGATTTTTTATCCACCACCGTCCACCGCCCACCAAACACAGTGATAGTCGCAGAAATTACACCAATAGCTAGCATGTCTACATCCCTATCGAACAATAATGATCCACTGTGCGCATAGAAGTATTCGTACAAAGGTTCTACTTCAAGCAAATGTTGATGGGCGGATGGAAGTGTGCGAATAACCATTTTTCAAATCAAAGTTCAGTGTTGTAGGGAAAGAGGAATTGAAACCACCAAAACAACTATTAAATAATGAAGAAAAGTGAGTCCAAACAAAATTAGTTCAATCATTTGCATGCATGCCGAGTGAAGATGCGGTATCAGATACGACATCGTTTGGTAAACCGCTCACACAAATACCTTTAGTTTGGGAAACAGTCTGCTGCTCGTCTGGTTGTTGAAGAAGCGAAGAGATTAGAGTAGAGAGACATTCACGGCTCATGCCACCAAAAGAATCGATTGGAATCTCAGTCTCAAGGTGGGCCGACCCACGATTGGCGATTTAGGCCCAATTGAAAATTTAGCCTGGCCTATTCTATCCCATGCTTCACTGAATTGGGGCCCAGTCCAGTACTATGGGTTGATTAATAGAATAGGAAAAGCCTTGTTCGCATCTCTATTTGACATATGTCACTTGTCTCGCCAAAGCTTTTAGTTTTATTTATTTAGTATTTTTAAATGAATTTAATTGGAAGCTATAAGCCAGTCCAGTAGTGGCAGTGTGACACTCACTCGTAGGGGTGGGCAAACGGGTATCGGGCCTCGGGAAAACCCGAGGCCTGCTCGTCCTGAGTCCCAATTTTTCATGGAAAATTGGGACATCGGGTTGGGTTCGGGACTGATTAATCAGTATCGAACTTTTATCGGGTCGGGGACGAGTTTATCCCGTAAATTTTGGGACAAACCCGAATCCTGATTAAATTCCTTAATTATAACAGCTTATAAATCATTTTTCGCCGCTAACTTGGTCCGACACGAGTCGCTAACCTAAATCCCAATTCTTCTCACTTCACTTCGCCATTCGCCGTTCTGCCGCTCGCTTCGCCGGCCGCTGCCTCACTTTACTTCGCCGTTCCGCCTCACTCCCTCGCTTTTAGTAAGTTGTAATCTCTGTGAGTGTATGTGTATGTGTTCAAATAGAAAAGGTTGTTGCCTGAATCATTACGGACGAAATTTGGAAATTGAGAAGTTGTGGTTAGAATAATCTTTTGTTTGTCTTCTTCTTCTTGATTTTGTGACCTGACCTGTGCTGTTTGCTTGAACTGGTAACTCTATAATAATATGTGGTTTTGCTCTCTTTGGGGTGATGTGTTCTGTTGAATTCAAATTGTATAGGCACTGATATGTCCATGTTATCATCTTACCAGGCCAGTGGACAGTTCTATTTGTGTAATGTGCTTATCTGCAAATTAGAGATCTCAATTCTCATGTTGGATGCTTTCAGTTGTGATGTTTTGTTTTTGCAGCAAAAATTAATATTTGCTGAAAGAGTTACAATGGTCGAACTAGAACCCCTAGCTCTGCTAATTTGGAATGCCAAAAGGTTGGGAAAAGTTTGCTTAAAGCGGTTTCAAGCAGATTTCATAATACATTAAAAATTCAGATTCTTTAATAAATTAATTGAATTATGTCTGGTGAACCTGATATTTGATGATTTTTTCAGTAGCATGATCCTGCATAACTTGGTTTTTGTGACACGATCTTAGTCCATGGGATGAAGCTCCTTATAAAAGTGGTTCGCATGCAAGCTTATGGAATTTGCTTAGCTCCAACACTACCACCAACTTGGCATTGTTATTCTGAATTTTGATTTTGTTATTTTTTGCTATTTTGTTAGATTAGATGGAAAACAGTGAGGACTTCGAAGATACAATGCCGTTGTCGCCCTCAAATACAGATATTGAAATGGAAGATGAAGAAGCAACAATTACAACAGCAACAGCCAAAAAGAGGAAAACTATCAAGCCACGGCCAAAGGTTTGGGAAGATTTCGTAAAATTAGAAATACCTAAAGGGTCTCGTCCAAAGGCTAATTGCAAGGCTACTTTTAATTGTGATCCTAGATCGTCGGGGACTTCGGGTATGCTAAGACATACAAAGAAAGCTTGTCGTGGGATTAAACAAGGCCCGTATATTGTTGACGCCTTACAAAGGAAGATCACGCATGATGCTTCAACTGCTTCTGGAATGGTTAAAGGTAATATGATGTTAGAAGTATTTGATGAGCAGAGAACTCGTAGGTTGCTGGCCGAGTTCATCATTCAGGTAGAACAACCTTTAATGCTTGCGGAAAACCCTGGTTTCATAAAGTTCGTCCGTGGTCTTGAGCCGAGGTTCAGAATGATCTCCAGAAGAATAGTTACTCGAGATTCGCATGGGTGTATATATGGCTGAGAGGACTAAGTTGATGTCCCAATTGAAAGAATTGAACCCGAGGGTCACCTTGACCATAGACACATGGACATCAATTCAAAATATCTCCTATATGTGCTTTACAGCACATTTGATAAACACTAATTGGGTTTTGCACAAGAGAGTTATTGGTTTTAGGAAGATTGTTAGTCACACTGGAATAGCATTTTCAATGGTGATGGAGCAAGTATTGAAAGATTGGGGGATTGATAAGGTTTTGACTATAACCATTGACAATGCTTCAGCCAATGACACGTGCTTGGGTGAGTTGAGAAAGAACATGCTGAATCTTGATCTTGACGTTGATGCAATGGAGGAATATGCAGACGTTGAAGTGGATAAAGAGTTATTGGATGAATTGAGGTATAGACAAATCGATTAGTATAAGAATGTGAAAGGTGGTGTTCTATTGGGTCATGATAATTTACACCTGACATGCTCGGCACACATCTTAAACTTGATAGTTCAAGAGGCATTTGATGACTTTCATGGAGAGTGGAGACACGTTCATTAGAACAATGGCAAAGAGAATGAATAAAAAGTACGTGAAATATTGTGGGGAACTCTCTGCTGAGCCATCTCTTCATCTAAACAGGTAATGATCTTATTTTACTTTGTTAATGTATATATGCTATATATGTATTTCTTAGATTTGTTACTAAAATACTAAGTTATTTCAATTATATGCAGATTCTTATTTGTGGCCACT
>JAOWBN010194436.1:0-15368 GCA_028565015.1 Pinguicula moranensis
ACTGATTTTGAAATTAGCTGAAAAAAAAGGAGAATGGGAAAATTAATCTAAAAAATAAGAGGTACAAAACAGGCCCTCAGTATGTTTGAAATGAGATTTTAAGTGAATCAAATGTGAAATATTTGAGTTTTCACATTAAAGTTTTAAAGCCGAATGTAGTGGATAAAGACTAAGTGCATTTATCAACGGATATGATTCGCATGGCATAAGTAAGAGACATGCCCACCTAAGTGAGAGTCATGCCATGACATACATATCATATTGTGTGTGCTAAAGAACGACCGTTGTGAAATGACAAAGTAATCCATTGATTGTCATTGTGTGATCACACGAACATACGCTTGTCCACTTAAACGGTACTCTTTGACTTAGAGCTATTGCTTGAAGTTGAGGCTTGATGATGCTAATTTAGTATGTCATCAAAGGACTTGGATATATATAGTCCAACGGACCATGCTAGGAAAGTAGTCGAGTTGATACGGATGGTCATGAGTGTTTAAGGAACAATCTGTCTAACTTCGCCATATTTGCCATTGCGGTTAAATTAAGTATGTAATCAAATATTGAATAGCTTAAAGGGATACATAACTATGGGTGATGCGAAGAAGATTTGGGGTATCGTCACTTCGAAAGTGTCATGTTAGTTAGATAATGACTTAATATGATACTATTAATTATTTCATGGTCGTACCACTTATTTCTCGTATGAAGTGTCGGGAGATTTTAAAAATTGTATTTTGTCGTACGACTTATGTAGCAAGTGGGAGCTGTTGGAAAAAATATTCTTTTAATTAGATTATTAGGGTTAAGGCTAAAAGAATAATTAGATCAATAATTATTTGTTAATTATTTACTTAATTCCTAAACCCTAATGTCTCTCTATAAATAAAGTGTTCAATACGCCTATTGTTTTTAATAAACAACAACAACAAACATACCCCTAGTATATTCCCAAATAATTTGGGATCTGGGGGAAGATGTATATAGCCTTACCATTATAATTATACAAAAAGGCTATTTTCGTTACGACCCAAGATGCATTGCATCATTTGAAGTATTATGTTCAAGCAACTTCACTAATTGAAACACTAAAATTTAATAAAGCCACTTTGATCTAATCCATTATTAGCACAAAACTAAAAGAATTGTCAATAATGACTCTTCCAACTATGTAGAATCACTTTTCAAAATGTGAGAAAACTCATTAAGAACTTGAAGTTAATTCCATCGGGTTCTGGGTTTTTCTGGCTACCATACTGTGCTATTACTGACGTTATCTCTTCCTCTGTAAACCATGAAGTTAGTTTTCTATTGACTATTCAGATATTTGTGGCACAAATAAATTTTCTAGTGTTGGTCTTGTGCCATGTATACTCACTGAACCTTTGCTAAAAATGTTCTTTGAAGCTTTGTTTGGTTGCTTCCACATTATCAATCCAATTCCCTTAGTACCAGATTCTTTTTGTGGAAAAGGTTTTAGCAACCATGGTTGAACAGGTTGTTGACATGGATATGGTGGCCTTTGTTTATTCTTCTGTTCCTACTCATAATACTTAGGATGAGAAGAATACTGCCCCTGCGATATTCAAGCGGCTCAAACCTGATAAGATCCAAGCATCAAGACCCATGGCTAAGGAGACAACACAAGAGGGAATGGAGCCCTTACAACTACCCGATGGACCTATCACAAGGGCACGATTCAAAAGATTCAAAGAAGGTCTTGTGGCCTTAATTCATGAAGCTTGGGCCGTTGGGAATAATCACAAAGCTACTTGTCCAAGGCACAAAGAAAAGGCCCAACTTGTTCACCTAATTAAAACTCAAGATTATGAAGGCCCACATGAAGACTTTGGCATGGCTCATGCTTTGATTATTAAAGCAAGTCCACTAGGTGAAATACAAGCCCACTTTGGCCATCATAGCCCAGAAAAGCACGGCACACCACTTGTCATGACATGAGGGACATCTAGGCACGTGTAATGCCCATTAAATGTGTCAAAACCGTGTGGAATGTGCGGAACCTTGGTCTTGGTCGAACTCCAAGTGTTGGTCAAGTCTTGTACGTGTAACAAGGATGAAGGCAAGCCTCATTGGTAGGTCAAGGCTTGAAGATCTTGGACCCTCACATGTCATAAGTTCGGTTAATGCTCATTAAATCCTCCTAGGTCAAAACTTTAGGCTATAAAAGGGCCATGTAGTAGCTTGAGTTTAGTAGTTCATTTTGAGTTTCAACTTATAAGACATTTGGGATCAAATCCTCTAGTCTTTTCAAAGCTTTCTTTTACCACTTATCTAAGACTTGTTTCAGGTTTTAGTGGCGTTTACTTTTCTAAATACACGTAGACTTAGTTTTCACCTCTTATACAGGTGAAGGGTTAAGGACTCGACCAGTGTTTGATCATAGATTCTAAGGTTCGAATCAACATTGATTCTTGGGTCTAATCAAAAGTTGATTAGGTTCATATCAGAAGTGTCCGTGTCCGTGGAAATTGGAAAGGATCTGAAGTCTGAACTTTGAAGTTCGACCGTCGCCATTGCTTAATAATTTTTGTTTTTGAGTTACGAAGGAAGACTGAAATTCATTGAAACTTGAAAGTTGAAACTAAGTAGAGCAGCGGCCGATCGAAACTCGAAACTCTCAAATCTCAATTCTCTTCAATTTCAGACTGAATACTGAATAGCGATCAGGTCTGCCTCAATTTATATATATATATTTTTTTTAATTTTTTAAAGTTAAATAATAACGGTACTAGTGGAATTGGCGGAATACCGCTATTGTTACCGCTATCGCTTCCGCTAATATAGTGGAATGCATTTTGTTCACAACTTCGCTTATGCTATTCCGCCGGAAGCGGAATAGCGGAAACAATAGCGGTTTTCCGCTAATTCTTCTTCCGCTGGACACTCCTAAGTCCAAGGCCCAATCCATCATAAATAAATAGCTAAAAACGAGGAGGAAAGAGAAAGAGAAAGAGGAAAGAGGAAATTTGAAAAAAGAAAAGTTCCTACAATTTAGGGATTTTGTCTAATTAGCTAAGGAAAGGTGTTCCCTACACAACCAACACTCATTTGTTCATTCAAGAAGCTTCCTTACAAGACCAAGAATCCTAAGGAAACCACAAAAAAGGGCCCAACTTTCCTTCACAACCTATGACATGTTTTTGGTCCATTTTCTATCATTAATTAGTTTCCTTGTTACTTTAAAATTACTTTATTAATGTTGCACGAATTTTATTCAAATTCTAGGATTAGCTATGCCTATATAAAGGCCTTGACATCCTTTGTATTGAGGACACAAGTTTTATGGTTGAATTTTGTGAGAAGTATTATCCTTAGGTTTTTAAAACCTTTTTCGATTTATCTTTCTTTTTGTTGAGTTAGTGATATGAATCCTTGCCGAACTTGTGGGAAAACCCCATACTAATTCAAGATTCAAAAACAAGATCTAAAAGGGACAAATTTGTTGTGCTTTCGCCTAAAGATAACTTGTGTCAACCAACGAGAAGTCACGGAAATTGTAACCGAGAACGCCACCAAATAATCCCCTAAAGATAACCAATGGATCAACCAAGAATTAAGGATAAGTTCTTTAAAATGATGCCACTTGATTCGAAGAGAAAAGATAAGTCAAAGATGGTTTAAAACCAAAAGAGAATATAATTCTCGCAATACGTAAAAACGTATAAAATTTCATAAACCAACTTGTTGATTCTTACATGGGGCGTTCATCCTCTTTATATAGGAGTAGATGATGAATTCTAAGTATCCTAATAACCTCAAAAACGTTTCCTACTTGATAGGAACAAACCTAGTTTAGATAAGAACCAATAAAGCAATAACCTTATCTAATTATATGGATAAGCTCTTACTGTATTTGGATAAGGAAGGAATCCTGTTGGATAAGTTTTTGGGAGAAACTTCCTTATCCGCTAAATCCTTGGACTTGGTCTTGTTTGCACTTGTCCTTGGACTCCAAAAGCCACCAAAAACGTGCACTATTCATTTGGGCTTGCTTCTTGGGCCATGACTTGGATTTGGGTAATGGGTCGACCATTTTAGGTGAGGACTCCTTGGTGGATTAAGACTCCTTGGTGAATTAAGACTCCGTATTGAAATGAGATTCCTTGCCATTGTAGAACTCCTTGTTGAGCTAGACCTCCTTCAGGGGTTAGGACTCCTTCCGGGGTTAGGACTCCTTGTTGAGCTAAGATTCTCTCTTGGTTTAGGATTCCTTTGGGGATGAGGACTCATTTGGATTATCCATGCTATCCTCCAAATACGTCTTGAGCCTCGAACATCTTCATCATCTACACTCAAAGATCTGATAATATTGTTTCCCATACTTTGGTTCACTTCAGAATACATCTGAGGTCTTCAAATGGCTCGGGAGCCATAGGCAATAAGCATTGTCATTGATCCTCTCGATCCTCTAGCACAACCCTATCTTTCAGTTGCCAAGTTTACTATACTCGCCACAAGGGACTCGGTCTTGAGTGAGCATGACCCAAACCTTGTCACCAACATTAAACATCACCCTTCTTCTTCAAGCGTTCGCACAAGCTTTGTATTTCTCATTGCTCTTGAAGATGTTCGTGCAGACATCGTCATGGATTCTCCTAAGATGCTTGGCCATCTATTTGAATTTGGGGCTATATCGACCAACTTAGGGAGTAGGGGCTAGATCAAGCATGTTTTAGGGATTACGGCCACACACTACCTTGAAAGGGCTTTGATTAGAGCGGTTGTAGGCGAACTCAGCTTGAGACAAGGCCATGTCCCATTGTATGAGCTTTGATTCGGCCAAACACCACTATAAGTTCCCTAAACTTTGATTGACCACTTTCATTTGGCCATCCGTTTGGGGATGATAGGTACTAATGAAATGGAGATTGGCCCCCAATTTCCCCCAAAGACTCCTACAAAAGAGGTTCACGAACTTGGTGTCTCGGTCCTAGGTGATGGACCTTGGCACCCTATAGAGTCTTGCAACCTCCGTGATGTATATATACGTTTTTCTCATGACATTCATTTGTTTTGGCAAGCAACAAAATGTTCCATCTTTGAGAACCTGTAAACCACTACAAAGACGGAATCCATACCCCTTTGTGTATGTGGAAGGCCCAGGATGAAGTCCATGGTGACATCATGCCATGGTGCCTTAGGTGTAGGCAATGGCGTGTAGAGGCCAGCATTTGTAAGCATGCCCTTGGCCTTTCGGAAAATGTTGCACGTCCGAACCTTCTTGGCCACATCGCTCACCATCTTCGGCCAATGGTACTTGGACGAGACCAATGCCATCGTCTTGTCACGGCAAAAATGGCCTTAATTTTGGAGCTACTTCACAATATGTTGCCTCCAAGAGCACTCGTGCATGCAAAGTTGTAGACCACGAAAAAGATAGTCATTTTGCACCATGTAGTCCCTTGATTGCCTGTGCGATGCCTCGGCAAATGTCTTGCAAAAGGATGGGTCATCGCTATAAAGCTCCTTGAAGCAGTCAAAGCTGATCACTTCGGTCCTCATGGTTGCAAGAAGTGTATCCTTCGGCTCAACGCATTGGCCACTCGGTTGAGGCTCCCAGCTTGGTGCCTCAAGGAGAAGATAAACTCATAAAAATGGGCAATCCATTTGGCATGCCTCCAATTGAGCTTATGGTGGACATTCAATGAGAGGATGAAGTTTCTTTGGATCAAGTAGTGCCTCAAATGCTTGAGGGATTGCACTATTACATAGAACTGCAAATCGTAGGTCGAATATTTGTTCTTGGCACCCGACAATTTCTCACCAAAGAAGGCAACTGGACTTCCATGTTGACTATGCACGCCCCTTGTTCCCACTCCAGATTCATCGCAATGCACTTCAAACGCCTTGTAAAATTTGGCAAGGCCAAGATAGGGGCATAAGTCATCTTGCGCTTCACCTGGTTGAACTTGCCCTCGGATGTATCCATTCACAAAACTCACAACCCTTCACGCAATCCATGATAGGGGCGGTCACCGAGCTAAAATCATTAATGAATCTGCGGTAGCAGGATGCTAATCTTTTTTTTGGTAGGTAATCAGAGACTGACCCACTTCGGTATCCTATGGGCCCACTGGGCCCACAGACTAATCCAGAGATGTCAAGCCATATATTGACCCCAGCCAGATTCGAACCCCTGACCTCACTAGGCAAGACCTGTGTGTCAAGGGTCGATGCCGCTAGGACAACGGGCGCTCGACAGCAGGATGCTAATCCATGGAAACTCCACACATCATGGATGGTTGTGGGTCTTGGCCACTCCACTATGGCCTTAACTTTGGATGGATTTGCGTACACCCACAAAGATGAGAAGGGTGATTGAAGTGGTGGGCAAAGACACACTTCTTTCAGTTGATAAATAGGGCCTCCGTCCTCAACGCCTCAAATATAGCATGTAGGTGGTCTCGATACGCCTCAAGTGTAAGACTATAAATGAGGATGTTGTCAAAGTAGACAACAACAAACTTCCCTATTTATGGACTAAGCACTTGATGCATAAACCTCATAAAGGTGCTTAGAGCATTAGAGAGGTCAAAAGGCATGACTATCCACTCATAAAGATCGTGGGTGGTCTTGAAGGTTGTCTTCATTCATCTACGAGTTTGATGCGAATTTAGTGGTAACCGCTCTTGAGATCGATCTTGGCCCCCACCAACTAGTTTAACATGTCATCATGGTGAGATATTGGTATAGTTCACCATGATGCGGTTGATGGTTTTGCTACCCACACACATGCCATGATCTATCTTTCTTCAGCACTAGCAAGTCCGAGACCATGCACAGACTCATTCTCTCTTGAAGGTCTCCTCTTTCAAGTAGCTTCTCTAATAGTTTACTCAATTCCTCAGCCTCCTTCAGACTCATACGTTAGGCCGGTTGATTAGGAAGGCATGATCCCGGTACAAAATCAATTTAGTTTTGGATGTCCCTCATAGGAAGTATTCCGAGTGGTGCGTCTTCAAGCATCAAGTTCTCGAACTCGTGCAATATATCTTGCATCTACAAAGGAAGAAGGACATCTTCCTTGCCCGTGTGGTCACTTCTAGGGACCAGGGAAAACACCATATTCTCCTCCTTCACGTCATGAAAGAAACGGCTCATGGAGAGGAGACTTGGTGACTTCTAGTACGGGGCAAGTGCGGCTTCCTCTCGGGGCAAGGCTAGCACTGCCATTTTCTCTTTTATGTTAAGGAAATATGTGTTCTTTCGTCTATCATGGACAACTCCATAGTCATATTGCCACGGGTTGTATAAGAAAAGGTGGCAAGCTTCCATAGCGACCATATCGCACCATGCACTATCAAAGTAATTTTTGTCGATTGAAAAGGACACATACCACCTATGTTTACAGTAACTTCACTGCCCTTGTTGAGCCGAGACAATGTGTATGGCTTTGGATACCTCTCCGTATTAAGGTTGATCTTGCGGACGGCCTCCTTAGTCATAAGATTCTTGCAATTCCCACTATCGATGATCATCATGCACACCTTGTCTCTAATGGTGCAAGTGGTGTGAAATATGTTGGTTTGCAACCAATCGCCCATGATCTCATCCTTGGTTGTCAGGAGGCTCTTCTTTACCATCAAGTTCTCTTGTTCATCTCTGTGCAAAATTTTGTCATCATCGTTGATGTGATCCGAAATACATCTCCTCAAGGAGCTGAAGCTGGCATGGGCGCATCCGAGATAAGTGAGAGAGATTCTCATGTGCTGAGCAAAGAAAGTACTTCACAAGAGTCCGTAGCAAAACTACATCCTTGGTACTGGCCGAACAATCCAAGTACTAGGTTGAGGGCTAAGCAAATTAAAGAAACCCTTGTGGGATTAATATAACAAGTTTGGGCTCAAAAACTAAAAGGGCCCCACGACCCATTGGGATCAACAAGCCCAAAAAACATGGTAGTTCACATCCACCTCATCAAGGCAATGGAAACTCATGCATGAGTTGAATGAGTTTGGAGGATAATGATATGAATCTTTATCGAACTTGTGGCAAAACCCCACGCCTTCAAAACACATGGTCAAAAGTGACGAATTTGTTGTACTTACGCCTGAAGACAACTTGTGTCAACCAACGAAAAGTCATGAAAATTTGTAACTGTAAACGCCACCTAATAACCCCCTGAAGATAACTTGTATCAATCAAGAATTAAGGATGAGTTCTTTTAAAAACGGCGCCATAAGTCGAATATGGTTTAAAACCAACAGAAAATACAATCTCACATAAAAATACATAAAACTTGTTTTCTATAGAAGACTTTCCCCCCACTTATTTATATGTGAGAGGGCTCGGTTTTAAGCCTAATACAACTTCAAAATGAGTAGATAAAGACTTGGAAAGAATAACTCTATCTAAAGAAGGTTGGATAAGGAAAAAGACTCTTGGAATAATTGTTTGTAAGGAAACATTCTTATCCAAGAGATTCCTTCCACAATTTTGAAATCTTCTATCGATTTCCACGTGGGCTTTATCTTGTCTTTGGTCATGGTCTTGGGTTTCCTCAAGTGGGTCGTGGGGACAATTTAGCACATTTGGGCTGTGGGGTCCAAATGTTCCAAATGACGTTTTTTAGCCCACATCTCATTGATCATTCTATTTAAGACTTTCTAAAACTTTATAGCTCTTATCCTTGTGTTCGGCCCATATATCATGCTCAAATTCCTTATTTGGCTATGACTCCTTATTGGATTAGGACTTCTTGTTGGAATAGAATTCCTTACCGAGGTAGAACTCTTTGTTGAGTTAGGACTCTCTCTGGGGTTAGGATTCATTCGGGGATTATGACTTTTTGATTAGCCATATTACTCTCCAAATGCGTCTTGGGCCTTGAACACCTCAAACATCTTCATTGAACACGTTCAAAGATTTGATTTATATATTATACTTATGTTTACTTGATACTCCCTCTCCTGAAAAGGATTTGTCCTCCAATCCGGTCCTACATCAAACGGAAATTATTAGTATTTCTAAAACTCATGTGATCACTATACTTACCTTGTAAATAAAGATTTGAAGATGTATCTCTCCAAAGTAGGACACTTGAACGCCATTTAACATGCTTCCATTGAAACAATATGCTCTTGAATCTGATATTCGTGCTACTTTTAACGATCGATTGCCCCTTCTCATTAAAGAGCTCTATCTTCCCTTTGCAATCTAAGCTAACACATACTCTCAAAGATAGAAAAGTTAACTCCACTTGCAACAATGGATAAAATCTAGGAGCAAATTCAGATAGTAAAAACTTATTTGCAACATGAGGCACATAAGTAGTAGAAATAATGAATTAATTCCTATCCCTTTCCATGAAGTGTCACAAAAAATAATCACAACTTTGTGCATGCTTCCCAACAATAATTATAGTAGGTCATGCAATCAAATTTCATTAAAAAAATTCAAACATGCGTGATTTACCAATGAATACTAAGTGATATTTAATGCAATGATCATGCAAGACATCTAGAGTCATGCCAATCACAACACCATCATAACTTTTTCTCGCATGCCATGGTCGTACGAGTACAAATAATCCATGCAATCGAACTCCCTAATGTGTATCACATGTCCATGCATCAAACTTGATACAAAAATCAAATTCGAAGGGATGTGCAATGACATGCTCATGCACTATTCCTAACATTGTGACAAACTCAACATGTTCGATCAAATATTAACCATGTACTTCAAGCAACAAGAATGTATCATGATGGAATTCATCACATGCAAGTTTATCATCAATTTTAAGATCGTGGGAATCTAATTTCCTGATGTAATTATAACAATGAAATATAGCACCAATTATGAAAAACAGTTCACACTTTGAAAGTTTTGGCACATATAATTCATTCCCATGAAACTGAAATATATTATGTCTTTTAATTATCATTATTTTGTATGCATCAAACATATCATAACAATTTGAATTTTGAGCCAATTCCCTTTTGTTTTCAAAACCAAGTGATATCAATTTCACAAATGAATTATACGCAAACTCAATGTAGAAGCTGGTAAGAAAATACATAGATATCCTCAATGCACGTTTACCTAGCTAAAAGATTATCAAACAATGTAGGTGCATCTCCAAAATAAAATCCCCGAGCATAACAATCTTGGATGTACTCAAACTCATGCAATAACTTATTAGTCACGTATAATAAATCATGCAGCCTATAGTATTCACAAAACACCATATTTCCACATGCATCGAATATATAACAAAAATCAAAACCTTGTGCACAACAATCTTGAAAATATTCACCATCAAGCAATTGTGTATCTAATAGGGAACGTGGATAATAACTTAGGGACAATGCACATTTCACCTCAGCTTCCTTACCTAGCCCTACACACAGTTTCGTGCACTCAAGAATTTGCCTCTTCTCAAACGATTCATTTTCGTGCATCTAAAGTGCTTTGATCACCTTGTATTTACTCCTATGCACACCATGGTCTTGATCAAAGTCTACAACCATGAACTCAATAGACTAATTATCTTGGATGGACAATAAATTGCAAGGCTTCTCAGATTCATGCACAAAAGAAACAAGTTCACTCGGTGGGGTACCAACGACTTTCTTAGTAGATAACAAACCCTCTTTGAATGAACATATAATCAAAGGCTCATAAGAAATCAGAAATCTTTCATCCTCACTCTTTTGGGCACAAATATTTGACTTTTCTTTAATTTTGTTTTTCCTTAACTTTTTCACATAACTCACTTTTTTCACTAGATTTTCTCTCAATGCCTCTTTTTTTTTCTCATATTTTTATCACTCTCACTCACTCTTTCTTTTTCTCTCATCATCTCAATCTATCTTTATTTTTTCTAGCATTTCACCAACTATTATAATTTCTGAATTGATGCTTTGCACATTTAGATCGTGCTTAGCTTTTACAGTTTGTACATTCTTTAAATGAATATTAACAACACTCTCAAGAGGTGGTACATCCCTCATTGATGATATGACATCAATGTTTTCCAGCTCAAGAACGTGTGTTGCTTCAACGACTTGCGCCTTCTGTTGCTGAATTTTATCAACAATCTTAGATGATATTTCCTAGTTTTATTATGGTATTGCATTAATGATGTTGCCCTTATTCCTAGTCATCTTTGGAATGTCCAACACTATCTCCTTACCATTTGGACATTAAATAAAGGTGTGCCCATGTCCTTGACACATGGTGCAAATATCACGAGCACGAGTTCTAGAAGGTGTAGAATTACCAGGGGAATGGACATTACGTGTTTCAGCCTTCTTTGGAATGTTTGTTGGTGAAGTATTTTCCCATGGAGGTCCCTTTTGTGCCTTAGGTGATCTCTTCATGATCAACCTTTTGATTTTATCAATCATTCATGCCACTTTTTCATAACTTGCTTGTAGTTTCAGTACCTCCTCCATTAGGATTGTGTAAGTGTCATCATCTTCATGTGATCTAGCCACGTCTTTATATATTAGACATTTTTAACCTGCAAAGAAAATGTTAGTAAAAAACACTTAGTACTCCCTCACGTGTATGCACTCAAAGATGTTCACTCAAGCACTTGTGTATCACTCAATTTGACTTTTACCCTCTCTTGAATCTAACAACTCTGTCTTATACCTCTCGAGTATTCTCAGTATGGTTTTAGCCACTTCAACTCAAACTTTTCCCCAAGTCAAATGACAATCTGGTATGGACTGAAACTTGATTCAAGATTGAAAATTATTGAAGAAGGACTTCTAGGGAGTTGAAATTTTGAACTCCTAAGACTCATAGTTTGATCCAACAACTAGAAACAAACTCAAATTCAAGAATATTTTGTCCGCAAGGATTGTAAGATACAAAGAGCTCAAACTTGAATAGTTCTCTTGCTGGTTGTACCAAAATTTCGATGAAGCGCTATTTTTGGCCTTATTTTTTTTTAATCGACCTTGCTTCGGCTTTTGAATCAATTTTTTTTTGGAAAACCAGCAAGGTTACAACTCAAAAATTGAAGTACAAAAAGAAAAATAAAGGACAATTTATCAAGTTATTTTCAGCCTCAAAGCTATAAAGGCAAAGCAACTTGAACCTTGAATGATAGGGCAAATACGTCCTAACCTTGTTCCGATACCAACTTATATGAATCTTTGTCGAGCTTTTGGCAAAACCCCATACCCAATTCTAGGATTCAAAACACAGGATCAAAAAGGGCGAATTTGTTGTGCTTACGCCTGAAGACAATTTGTGTCAACCAATAAAATGTTACAAAAAATGGTGACTACGAACGCAACCAAATAACCCCCTGAAGATAACTTGTATCAACAAAAACCTTTAGGAAAAGTTCTTTAAAAAAACGATGTCACTTAAATTTAAAAGAAAAAATAAGTACTTTGATCACTATCTGGTCCAATCGTGCTCTAAGCATCTGAACTAGGGTCCTAAGCCCCTAAAAGTCCTGGATAGTTGGCTGGAGCTCTGTGATTACAATTCCACTGTCCATGGTATTTGGAATTCCTAAAGTACACACAGTATGCTGGACAACGCACTAAAGAAAAGATCAAAGCAGTTAAAATGGGCATCAGGGACTTGAATTTGTCCAGATTTAGAGATTTAGCCTTGGAAAGGAAAACTGTTATTAGATCTCAAACAAATTGAACTCCAGGTTGAGAATCACTTACCTGTTAGTTGTATGGACTCAAAAGTAACTATTAGGCTGAAAGGGGAGATTAATAGGTTAACATTGAACCTGGACAGCCAATCATTATAGAAAGCCCGTATAAACTGGATAAAACAAGGTAATGCTAATTCAGCTTTCTTCCATAGATACATCAACAGAAATAGAAGAAATAATGGGATCAATGGCAACTTATTTGAAGATGTTTGAGTGGATGAACCAGAAGTGTTGAAAAAGTGCATCAGGGATCACTTTGCAGCTAGGGTCATAGATCCATCCTACTCCAGACCTCAGATATGCTATATGGTCTTCAAGAACCCTCCCTCTAGCATCTAAATAAAGACTCAACACTCCTTTCTCTAAGGCTGGGATATTACTCGCCATTAAGAACTGCAACAACAACAATAGTCCGGGTCCAGATGGTCTTAATTTCAAGTTCATAAAGGCTTTCTCCACCTGATGAAAAATGAAATATTCCAAATGATGTTGGAATTTTAGAGAAATAGTAAACTCCCCAGAGGTAGTAATGCTGCACACATCACTTTAGTTGCTAAATCTGAGACCCCTCTTGTAGTTGATTATTATAGGCCAATCACTCTCATTCGATCTGTACCTAAGATAATATCTAAAGTCCTGGCGAATAAGACTTGATTCAGAAATAGATGAATTCATTTCTGAGAACTAAATGGCTTTCATCCGTGGTAGTAAACTTCATGACAGTTTCCTAGTGGCCAATGAGGCTATTGATGAACTTAAAAGATGAAAGTGCCTACCATAATCCTTCAAGCTGACTTTGAGAAAGGAATCAACACTGTGAATTGGAAATATCTGCAGGACGTTATGGCTAAAATGAACTTCCCAAACAGCTGGCAGTGGTGGATAAAGGAGCTCCAAGAATCTGCATCAGCTTCTATACTTGTTAAACGCAGCCTTACTACTAAATTCTACCCCATGAGGGGCCTTAGGCAAGGAGACCCCTTATCCCCATTCCTTTTTTTGTTAGTTTCAGAGGGCTATACTGTGATGATCAATAAGGCAGTCATGGTGAGGAAGCTCTTAATTCCATCAATCGGTAGAGGTAAGTTCTCCTTGTCCCATCTTCAATTCACTAATGACACTCTCTTGTTTGGACAGGCTAGCTGGAACACTGTAAAGACATGCAAAGTCATCCTGCAAAACTTTGAATTGATCTCGGGTCTAAGTATCAACTACAAGAAAAGCCGAATCCCTCTTCCCCTACCAACCGGTTGGTGGCAATGCCCCTTGTTGTGTCTGTACTTGACCACTATCTCCCCACAACTCGTAGCTCCCTAGGGAAGCCTCACACGTGCAGGGAGGAGCACCAACCAACCCCCAATCCAACGCCAACCAACCTACTTCCCCATTCCCTTGTTTTTTTGCTTAAAAATTACTATGGCTTCGACCTGGATCATCACGTCCTGCAAGGTGAAGAGGATGTGGCATGCCGCTGTGAATGTGGGTAAGGCACCTCTCTACGACCACACTTGACACAACCAACCTAACAAAGATTATGCATTCACTTAGAATCTGGTACTAGTGCACTAGAGACTAGGCCCTCTAAGAGCTCCGATGACTCAAAAAGTGGAACCACCTGTGGCAAAGGCTAAGCAAATCTCCGGTTTCTACGTTACCAACTTTCCTTGGGATCGTGATAAAGATAGGTTCCATAGTATACTCATGATAAGGAGGACCATCCATGAGCTGTCTATTGCCAGGAAACTGAACAATAGAGGCCAATAGTTTGTATTTATGTAATATAAGGATGTAGAGGTTAAGGAACTGATTCTGTATTGGCTCAATAACACTTGGATTGGGTCATTCCAGGGGCGGATAGAGTAGGGGGCCAGGGGGTGCCTGGCACATCCTAAATTTTGAATTATATGCTAATGGGTAATGGGCCATAAAAAATCTAAAATTAGCCCAAACAAAATTAAGTCAAGGGCATCGGCCGCGTCCGGCAACCTTCTGCAAAAGTTGAAGAACCACTTCTCAGGAATTCTGAAGTTGAAGAACCGCTCCAAAACAAAGGTACTATTCTCATCTGTTTATTCACATCATTTTTTATCAAATATTGTGGAGCAATGATTGTTGGTCACATCGAAACTGTAGCATAGAATTTGAAATGACTTCAATCGAGTGCTGCATTTTCTCTTTTTTTTTTTTGTTCTCTTTTCTTTATTTTTCTAATCGTTAATCTATTCTTAATTCAACAAAATGGTTATAGTCCATATTAATCAAACTTTCTCAACTTGATTCCAGTACAAGAATTCGGAGGATATAAAGAAAGTGTTAGATTTTTGTTTAGGATTTTATTTAATTTAATATTTTTATACATAATATCATGAATACACTAGAGTACAAATGGATTTGTGTATCTAAAATAGCAATATATTTTATTTGATTTTTGCTTGATTGGCTTTACTTTTGTTAGTTCTTTTATTGTTCCTCTAAATACCGTGACAAAACAGTAGTAACTATTTGATTCAGTTGATGTGTCTGTCATAAATCAATTGATAATTTTCTTGCTCTGAATTATTCTAAACTAATGCTCCATGAACTATTCTATTTTGTATATAATAACATTTCTTCCCTACTGTCATTTATGATCTTACAGCATTAGTGTATGGTAATGTACATTGCTAGCTCTATGAAAGCATGATGATTCTTTTTGCAGTGATTAAAGATGGAT
>JAOWBN010194447.1:0-15363 GCA_028565015.1 Pinguicula moranensis
GAGCTGCTGAGTGGCCATTGGTAAATCTAAAAGAGAAGTAGTCCTTGACAAGCACACCCAAAGACGAGCCAGAATCAGCATAATCAATTTGATAATCACACTGCTCTTGGGGTTTTGGACAGTGATGGTTACCGGACCCATGAAGGGAGACACACAACGGATCTTGACACGTGATAAGGTTTCGGTTGGGCTTGTAATGACTGTGAGGGGCCTGAGAAAATATTACCACAAAAGGATGAAAAGGTTCATTGAAATCATTTTCACTGGTTCAAAAACACTGAAGATGAAATTTACTGGTGTGCATTTCGTGCAAGGCGCATCACACTGAAGCCATGTGAGGTCACTCCCGGTATCTATGTCCAGAAAGTAGGGCTTGGGAGGTTGGCCAATATTGATAATTGCGTAATAGTATCTGGAACAGGAATGAATGTCAAAAAGCTCTTTGCACAAAATAATAGAAGAAAAATCATTATAATGTGATAATATAGTCCATCATTAGAAATCTGAAATAAGATGTAAAATATAAGACCTGAAGCCTTCAATCCCACATTAACAGGAAACCATCAGAGAGTAAACAATCAAAAATCTAACAATTTTCAAGAAAGATCAACTCCAGAACTTTCAGGTCACCCATATTTTCAGCAACAAAACACAACAGAATTACAACCTACAGATCAATTAAGTTATCCAACCTTCACTAAAAACAAACAATCAGAAAATCAACTCAATTACTCAAATATCAAGGATACAAATTTTCCAGCCACCATCAAGATATTCATGTTCCTTTAAAAAATGAGAAAGACAGAGAAAACAGAACCTGACCCTTTTGGATAAACGTTTCCCGAGACAGGTAAAATCACAGAAGCATGACTTCTGACTGATTTAGCCCATGTCTTGGGGATATCTTGAGGCTGATAGGCAGCTGCAGCAAGCCATGCTAAGATGAACAACAACAATGCTTTGAGGTACATCTTCCAATCCATCAGATGTACTGTGCGTTTAACAAGGGTGGATCCAAGACTTAAATTTTACCCAGTGCTGAAATTTATAATTTGGTTAATATAGTACATACATGCTCAAACACTGATAAAAAGTGGTCAAGCTTGAACCATTAGATATACTACACTACACAGTTCCATTCAATAAAATGACTACAAAATATATACAGCCAAAAGTACTCCGAAAAGGAACAATCCATGTTTGTTGATGAAATGAAATAAGGATAGTTTGAGGAAGTAATGTATTTCGTAAAGCATATCAGGTCATCTTTCTTTATATCAAAAATCAAAAAAAAAATTGCACATACTATTTCACAAAGTCATACCTGAAGCATTTATGAAACTTCATCCAATAAGCTTACATTTAACTCTCAAAAATAGTACATGGAAATTCAATAGTCAAAATTTTGAGCATTTCTTTCATTACTTCCCTATCTAAGTTGTACTGATTAATTCTGCAATGCCAGTGTTGGCCTTCTGATGAAAGACTTCTCGTACTAATGAAAAAAAATGTGAATTGTTAGCCTTTTGATGAAGTGATTCTTTTCTGCATATTGTGGAAGAGGTCAACAACACTGGAACAATTTCCGTTTACATTTTCTTGAATTCATAGCTTCAACAGAAACCACAATAATTTAACTCCAAACAGTTTAGGAAAACGGAAGAAAACTAGCAGCTCAGAGAAATTTGCAAAGACTAAAAGGACACAGAAACCCTAGATTCAGCCAATTCCAGACAACATTAGCAAAGAAATTGAGCAGAACAGAATCTGAATATGGACCACACGCAAGTATGTTTACATACCTGTAGCGACGGAGCGACGGTCTTCAGTGGAGTAGAGGTGTCCGACTGCTTCTCGCTCAATCTGCGAGATTGAAGAAATGGGAATCTGTACAGTCGAACACTGGGGTGGACTCTCTGAAGAACAAGGTTACAAGACTCGAGTCCGCGTCGGAGACCGGAGTCGCGATCAAATATGAACCACTACTACTTACCCGTTCTTCAAAGCATGACTAAAATAATTTACTTTTGAAAAAACAAAAAACTTGTTACTTACCAAAATATTGTTATTAACTAATTAATAAAGTGTCAAAACAAAATAAGTCAAGTTTCTCGTGTATATATTTTTATAAGGAATAATTGACACATTCATTCCTGACTTTAATTAATTTTGACAATATTTAACACTAATCAGCCTTATTCAATATTATTCAACACTATTTAAAATAAATGTTCTATTTGCATTCATTGCCAAAATCGTTGTGGTATTTATTCCATAACACTCCACCTTAAATGTCTATCATATTATGCCTCGTTAAAACCTTATTAGGAAAAAAATTCTACGGAAAAAAATCATAGTGAAGGAAAAAGAGTACATGATTTTATCATCTTCCTCTGTTGAACATATCTTTGAATTTTCTAATGCCGATCTCTTTGACCAATTTTTCAAAAGTTGCAGTAGGTAATACCTTTGTGAACAAATCTGTCATATTGTCATTTGATCGAATTTGTTGAATATTTATATCAACATTTTCTTAAAAGTCACGTGTAAAGGTAATTTTGGTTGATATATGTTTCGTTCTATCTATTTTAATGAAACATTGTTTCAATTGAGCAATACAAGCTGTATTATTTTCATAGAGAATAGTTGGAATGTCCTTCTTGGTTTTCAACCAATACATTCCACGAATATATTGGGTTATGATCCTTAACCAAATACATTCATGACTTGTTTCATGAATTGTAAGGATTTCTATATGGTTAAAGGAAGTAGCAATTAATGGCTACGAAATAGTTGTACCTCCACAAGTAAATAAATAAATTATTTGAGATTTAGTTTTGTGCGGATCTGATAAATATTCAGCATGAGCATAACCAATTAATTTTGGTTAGATACGTTGGAATAGTATAAACCCATATCCATTGTTCCTCGAAGATACCGAAAAACATGTTTGATTCCGTTCCAGTGTCTTCTAGTTGGAGAAGAACTATTTTGCTAGTAAAGTTATTGCAAATAATATATCAAGTCGTGTATTATTAGCAAAATATATTAGTGCTCCAATTGCACTAAGATATGATACTTTAAGACCAATAAGTTATTCACCATATTCATTAGGGCGGAATGAATCCTTTTTCATTTGAAGTGATCTTACTACCATAGGTGTACCTAATGGATGTGCTTCATTCATATAAAATATTCTGAATACTTTCTACAAATAATTTGATTGATGCACAAAAATTCATTTAGTCAAGTGATCAGTTTCAAGACCTAA
The DNA here is from genome assembly GCA_028565015.1 of Pinguicula moranensis. Lineage (NCBI taxonomy): Eukaryota > Viridiplantae > Streptophyta > Magnoliopsida > Lamiales > Lentibulariaceae > Pinguicula > Pinguicula moranensis. The sequence goes on from JAOWBN010194447.1 coordinate 3,272, forward strand.
ACATAATTTTATTTTTTTAAGATCTTTCATTTCACATTCTTTATTCAGACAAACTACTGCCTTTTATAACTTTTCAATGGCTTAAGTCATCTACATAGATAGCAATGATGACAAATTCTGATATAGATCTCTTTATAAAAACACATAGATATATTGGATCATTGTTATAGTTTGTCTTTAATAGGTACGTGCTCAAATAATTGTATCACATACATCCGGATTATTTCAATCCATATAGGGATTTATTCAATTTAATCGAATAAATCTCTCGAAAATTTGAACTCTGTGCTTCAGACACTTTAAATCCTTCAAGGATTTTCATATAAATATCATTTTCTCATGAACTATATAAATAGGTTGTCACTACATCTATCAGTCGCATTTCAAGCTTTTCATAAAATTACCAAACTTATCAAATAACGAAATGTTATTGCATCTATCACAGAAGAAATTAGTTTGTAGTACTTCTTAAAACCCTTTTCACGGTATTGCTGTTGTAGGAGCATATTAGTGACATGAAAAAAGGAGAATATTTTCGTTAGCATGTCCTTATCGGTAATCTTTCACTAACTTCAGTTTAGAATTGATTTTGAACATAGCCGAATTGTATTCACTTACAGATTTAAAATCTTGTAAGCGTAAATGCATTCAATCATAACAGGCTTTTGGAAGCATCACCATTTTCTGGTGATCATACCTCTTTTTAAAGTTTTTCCAAAGATCTACATGATTTTTTATAGTGAGGTATTCCGCTTTGAGTTTCTCATCAATATAGTGTCGAATAAATATTATGATTTTCAACTTATCTTGTTGAGATGCTTTATTTGAATCTTTTATGGTGTCTCCAAAACCCATAGCATCTAGATAAATTTTCGTATCAAGAGTCAATGATAAATAATTTTTTTCGATGATATTGAAAGCCACAAAATCAAGTTTATAAAGATTAGATATTATAACAATAATTTATTAACTTTACCTCAGCAAAATTGCCAGTAACACAAGATTAGAGCCGTTTTGATAATGTGTTATGAACTAATTAATAATTTGTGTAAACAAAGTAAGTAATTTTATACATGCAAATGAACTAGCCAAAACAAATGGAAGTTTTCGTCTTAATTTTTTTTCTCATTTTCTTCTTCTTCTATTATATACATATTTATACAAGGAATGAAATTCATTCACGCTCATGCATTCAATTAATTTTAACACTATTCAATACTCTTCAACACTGTTTGAAATAAAAATGTTTTATTTACATCCGTAGACAAAATCGTTGTGGTATTCATTCCATAACATATATAGGAGACAGTTCCGTTGACATTATTTATGACACGATTTATGATACTATTTTCTTAAAAGTCTATGTTTAGGATCCGTAGAGTTTATGATTTCGAGTTTAGGGTTTAGATTTTTAGATATTTAGGTCTTAGGATTTATATTTTTGAATTTAGGGCTTAGGGTTTATGTTTTTTAGCCTAAACCCTAAACCATACAACTCATAAAACCTAAAAAAATCATAAATCATAAGCCCTAAATTCAAAAATATAAACCCTATGATCTAAATATCTAAAAATCTAAATCTTAAACCCTAAATCCTACGGACCCTAAACATAGACTTTTGAGAAAACACTGTCAATCAACAAATACTTCCCCATATATATATGATATATATAGAGAGATAGGATCCATGAACACTGTGTTAAACACTAGTTTGTACTCTGTTATAATCCTAGCCACCAATCTAAAAAAAAAGGATTTGAATACTTTTTAATCCTGGCCGCCGTTCTCAACGGCCAAGATTAAAATGTACAAAATGGTGTTTAACACAGTGTTCATGGATCATATCACACACACACACACACACACACATATATATATATATATATATATATATATACTAACTACTCCATATGAATGAAACCCTGCCTAAAGGCAAAATATATTGAGTATGTTTGATTTGGTTTAGTTAACTACTCCATATGAATAATGGATATCAATACGGGCTTTTTAGGGGCCCAAATAGGGAATGGATTGAATGCTATTTTTTGGGTCAGGTGGTCGGTTGGAATTAACCCAATTGATGGAATAATATTTTGTACTAGTTATTTTTTAGATTTCTCGTTCTCTTTTTTTTAGATTATTTCAAAAATTAGTGTTTTAAAACTCTACTTCTCCTTTTTTCAGTCAGATTTTCCTTTTTTTAGAAGTAAGTAGGAGGTTAATTTTGTTTCAACTTCTACTTCGAATGCCAGTTTTGTAAATAAATCAAAGTTATCATACCAAATTTTACTACAAAAATTATTTAATCATCTTAAAAAATTTGATTGCAAACACTTTTTTCATAACTTTTTTAATTTTTTCATAGTTTTACCAAACACTAAAAAAATTATAAATTAAAAGGAGAAGCAAAAGGAAAAGTAAAATGAGAAATCAACTGTGGCTACAAAACATGCCCTTAATGTATTCACTTTCAACAACTTCACTAATAATAAAAGTATTGAAATTTTAATATAACTATCAATTATAACTCTTTCAACTACTGTTGCAGTAGACAAATATGGAATGTTTCTTTTTTTTTGGTAATGTTTCTCTATCCTCACTAAAACAACAAGGTAACGTTCACTTTGCCATTTTTGGGTCCTAATTTCCCAGTTTTGGCCATTTTTTGGTTGTTTTCAAAAGAATTTTTTTGGGTAATTAAATTTGATTAATAAAAAATGTCAATTGTTAGGAGTCAGACATACCCCTTATTTACAGTAAGCAAGCAAGAGGACTACATAAACTCTAAACACTAATGTTAACATGCATCTAAAATTACTGATAATTGAGCTTGGGATTTGTAGCATTCATTATTATCCAGGAAAGTATTAAGTGGAAGACACACTTATCAAAAAAAAAAGTGGAAGACACGGACTGAATCGCTGATTCTTGTTAGCCTAACGGCAAAGCAAGCGGCCTTCGATTCTCAGGGCTTGCCCAGAGGTCGAGGGTTCGAGTCCCCCATGCGTGGTGAGGGGGGAATTTCGTTGTTATTTGAGGGGATTAGTCTGCGGGCCCAAAAAGGCCAATGAAAACCCCGATTCGTGTTGTGGAATGTATTACTTATCAAAAAAAAAAAAAGATTTTCAAGTAAAGCGGTAAACTTTGTCTCCGTTTGTTTTTGAAATAATTACACATTGGATTCCCCATTTTTTGGGTTTAGGTAACCCGGTAAATCAACCACATTCCCAAATAGCAAATTACCATTCTGCCTACACAATAACCCATTTTTCTAGCGCTTCAAGAATCACAATTCCGGAGGCAATTCACGGGCAGCGATTTGGGTTGCTGAGTTTAAGTAAAAAAGTCCAGTGCTTTTATTTAGTGAAGTTGTTGGAACTCAATACATCAAATGACGCATATATTGGGTCGCAACAAAAATGGCTTCTTTGTATAATTACAAGAGTAAGACCGCGTACATCTAACCCCAGACACCAACTTAGTTAAAAATATATTGGGTACGTCGTGGACGGTAGAGTTCTAAGTAAAAAACTCATGTTTTTTTTAATTATGTGTTAAATCTTTTTCTGAAAAATTACCATTTTTTTTTTCTGAAAGATTCCTCCATCCCGCCGGATAGGTTGATCTTGATCCTATCACACACACTCGGGGAACGAGCTAATTTTTTTTCCCTTCATTTATGGCAGACATGAATTAAAATAACCAAACATAGCTATGTCAAGCATGTTTCATTTTCACTCCCTTAGCATGATTGCTCAAATAATAAAACTTAGTTATTTTAATGAAGATAATAGTGGCTCATTTTTTTTGGACAAAAAAGGAGTCCATATTAATAGAGAAAAAAAATGTGGCAATGTAAAGAATGAAAAGTAATAACTAGACCAAAATGACAGTAGAGCACAGTGATTTTTTTTTGCTTCTCTTTTTTTTTTAATTTTTTTTTCGAGTGTTTGGTAAGACTATGAAAAAATTGAAATAATTATTAAAATAATATTTTCAATCAAAATTTATAAATTGATTATATAATATTTGTAGCTAAATTTGATAAGATAATTTTAATTTATTTACGAAATTGCCATGAGAAGTATAAGTAGAAAAAAAGTACCCTCCTACCTATTTCTGAAAAAAATAGTTTTGATTGAAAAAAAAAAGTAAAAGTAAAAGTGAAGTTTTAAAACACTATTTTTGAAATAATTTGAAAAAAAAATGAGAAAAATAATCTAAAAAAAATGGTACAAAACAGGCCCTAAGGATGGGATAATATGCAAAGAAGATGGAGTTGCAGCTCGTCAGCAACAGAATGGGGAAGGTCTCACAAGTCTTATTGAAAGTGGAAGAATCAGTCTATTAGTCAGGCGATCAGTACAAAAATTAGACTCTTGAAATGAGTATCGAACCTGCATAGAGAGAAAAGCCGTGAGAGAGATAATATCATGTTATCGGGACGAGATACCACCAAGGAAGAAATGCCGTCATATTAAACCAATTAATTAACAATAGCGAGTCCGACTCAAAGTAGTTTACCTAAAGAATTCACACTCCAAGGGTTAAAACATTAGCCTATCTGGATAATTATTTCGAACTTTTTATAGCCAAATCTTGTTTTGAATTATTACCTGAAAATATTCATATATAGGTCATGAGTTGATGTTTGTTGTTGATTAGAATGGATCCATTTTAGGGTGACCATGAGAGTTTGAGCCATTGATTAGCTCTTTCTGCCAAGGAGATAACTTAAATGCTTGCTGTTATAATAGTATTAGAGGAAAAGTTCCTTTTGTGGGGATAAGAAGTTCTCCATTTTGTTAAATGCAGTGAAAAGACTCAAACAGGCAGTCTTTCTCTTAATCATGTGTTGATACTTTATTACCATGACAAGAGGCTAATAGTCATTTCTTCACATGTTGGCATGAACAAAAGAGTTATTTCCAAGTTAAGGAAGCCAGTTGAAGAGTTAGAGAGGCTAAGCGAAACAGGTTTGACAAGGCACAAATTACACAGCACAGCTTGCATCATTGAGTTCTGTATATTTTTTTTGACTGAATATGCATGTAAATGATGCTTTGTCCATACCCTTCAGCCTATGTTTTGTCTTTTCTGTGCATGCTACCATAGAAGCTGTTCTCTTGATAGGAAAGCCAACTATTTTTTCCAACGCTTCTTGTGGAATTTTCAATGTTAGTGTCCTAAATGTTTACATATTTAATGGCATCACTCATCTGCTGCCTTATGTTTACATCATTCTCACAATCAATTGAACAGAAGTTAAGCATTCTTAGTTTCCATCACTATGTCTGTAAAGCTTCCGGTTTTCGACATCTCACATCCTTCACCTCATCTTCTCCCTCTTCATTTTCTCAAGCCTGCAGAGAATGGGGCTTTTTCCACATAACCAACCATGGAATTTCCATGGACTTGTGCAGGAAACTGCATTCTCTCTGTAGCGAAATTTTCGACCTACCTTCTAAGGTGAAAAATGAAGCTGCTGGTCCTATTTCATGCATAAAAACATACACCCCTCATTTTATAGCTTCTCCTTTCTATGAAAGTTTACGTGTATCCGGGCCTGACTTCTTCTCTGATGCACAGAGGTCCTTTGGAGCCCTTGTAAATCACTCAGAGACTGAATTCAGGTACAAAAGGAGAATTTATTGGAACAAATATTTCTTGATGCCAATCCAACTACTTCAGGTACTGACTTGCTACTTGTCCAATTCTCATTGTTCTAACTAGTGAGACATCAGCGGAGTATGGAAGCATAATGTCACACTTGTCCGAAACAATCCTTGAAATGGTAATCAAGAGCCTGGGGGCAGATTTTGAGACTAAGTTCCTCTCAGAGTTCAATAATTGCCGTGGCTATATGAGACTGAACAACTACTCTCACCATGAGAGCATCGCTGAACAAGAGGTTGAAGGGTTGGGCATGCACACAGATATGAGCTGCATAACTATAGTCTATCAGGATGACATTGGTGGGCTCCAGGTGAGGTCCAAAGAAGGGAAGTGGCTGGACATTAGTCCACAAGAGAGCACACTGGTTGTGAACATTGGTGACTTGATGGAGGCCTGGAGCAACGGACAGTTCAGGTCGTCTGAGCACAGAGTAGTCTTGAAGGAAAGGGTAAGTAGATTCTCCATTGCTTTCTTCTGGAGCTTTGAAGATGACAAGGTGATATCTGCTCCAGAAGAACTTGTAGGAGAGGGGAATTCAAGGGTGTACAAGCCCTTCAAATGTGCTGATTACTTGCAATTCAGAGAGAATAATCAGGAAGGGAAGTTTGAGAAAGTCGGTTTCACTGTCAAGCATTTTGCAGGGGTGGAGCAAGGATTGCTCTAATTCGAATTATCTTTTTGCGATGCAAAACTAAATATGAAAGTTTGTTATTTACGAGTATAGTTCTTTCTTTTTGTTTAATGCAGTTTGCATCTTGTTTTTTAACCTTCCTTCTGTTGAAGACTTGGATTGTTTTTCTCCCAACATTTCCTTAGATTTGGCATCTTACACTGGAACTCCAAGAAATGCAATTTCTTTATTGTTGACTTCACTGTAGTTGCAAAAAACATAATGCCTGTTGATTGCATACAATGCATACTGTCTTCATGATGCTGATACCTGATATTGTAAAATTATTGTGCTCAAAAGTGTCTCAGAAGAAACTGCTCCTTAGGATCCCTCTGGTCATAAACAATATGAGTGGAAAAATAATTAACACCTGAGATTGAATCCAAGGCACTGAATTTGACTTCTTGTGCACCTTGTATTTGGAATCTTATGCGAGTTTCCGAATGATTTGAGACCATCAAACAGTAACTCCTTTATTAACAAGAAGTTCAAATGTACAGAATTGAAGGAAGAGGGGCAATTTTCAAACAGCACTTCTTGAATCTCTACAAATCCTTGAAAAAGGGACAACAAGAGAAAAAACAACCTCTGCATCTTTATACTTACTCTATCACAATGAGCAAGCATTGCAACTTTTTCTGCACGTACTGTAGTAGTCAGGAGAACCAATCATGAATAAGGAATTCTTTTGGCACTGCCTGGTGGCAGCCCAGTTAGAACAGTTGTCATCCTCGTCTGTACAATCACCTTCATCACATAGTGGCGGATTCTTTTCCTGGTTCATTTCTTTCAGATAGAAGAATTTGGTGGCACACCACAACACCGTGGAGAACAAGACATCTCGGGTGGAAACTACTCCGGTCAGGAGTAGCTTTCAAGTGTAGATTGAAGAATACGAAAGCAATTCCTCTTGTAGGTGTTAAGATGTCGTTGTGGCCATGATCGCGGGCCTAAGGCCCGAGATTAACCTGGTCCATGTTTGGGGGTCGTCTGACATGTATTCCATTAATTAATCGGGAATCTAAAATAATTTTGGATACTAGTTATTTGAGCAATAGGACCATATTTTCTTCTGTCATTAAGTTTGCAGGTGATTATAGTTAAGCTAAGTATAAACTAAAAGAAACGCTAACAGAGAGATTAGTTTCTGTCTGACCTCTGACTGAGGGAAAAGTATCTGACCTCCCTGGCTGACACTTGGGAGATACAAGATCACTGTTGCTTGTTGGAAACAAGTGGGGATGTGGGGAGAGTGGAGAATATGTTTCTCCACCCCACTAACCCCACTAACTCTATATATCAATTGTGTATTTGATTCCGGCCCCTATAAATAGGTGCCTCCGGCACCTATTATGATACGAAAAATCTTATACGTATTGATACGTATCTCATGTGTTGAGAATCCAGTCTAAATTCTCTCGAATCGCTGCCTCGCCATCTCCGTAGGAGAGTTTTGAGTTCGTGGATTCATCGGGACTTTTATAGCCTCCGATTCTCGTTCGTGACTTAATCTACCGGAAGACTACGATCCTAAACCGCTTCCGCACAAAGGTACGGAATTCGTTTCGCGTACTTATTAGATCCGTTCTAACGGTTCCTTTTTTGGATACACGATCCAACACTCATATTTAACATAAGAAAAAGAAAGACATTTAGTTAGGATACCATCGCTGGAATAAATATCAAAGCTTGCTATCTTAATGTTTAGGATAGCTGCCAACTTACTATTTGACTCTGAGTTCGAATCATGTATGAAGCAATTTTAGCCATTTTATTTTTAGATAAACGGGCGGGTTGAGCCCATTAACTGTATTATTATGAGCGAAATAGGTCGGGCCCGTTTGACCCACCCCGTTTGTCTACCTCTACCTTGATATAACGATACTCTGCATACAATGTGAGAAGGGTTTATGTTTACCTGAAAAAACTCTATGGCAAGAATTATATTCTTAGGGGGTGGGGGTGGGGCGTAGATATATTAAATATTGAATAAACAAAGAAAAGCAACACAATAGTGAGTTTATTCCAGATTAAAAAAAAATGGCATTATGATTTATATGGGCTTCAAGCTTGTTTGTATATCAAAGTTTTTACTTGTACAAAAAAGTGTTATTGTTTCTAAAAACAGACCTAGCTAAAATCTAAGTACATGTTTTGTATCTTTTCAAAATTAGATTATTTTTCACATTCTTTATTCTTTTAGAGTATTTTAAAAATAGTATTTTAAAACTTCACTTCTTCGCTTTTTCTTTTCTTTTCAGTCAAAACTCTTTTTTTTAGAAATATGTAAAAGGCTACTTTTTTTTTTACTTCTACATCTAATGACAATTTTATAAATAAATAAAAATTATTCTAAAAAATTTAACTGCAAAAACTATATAGCTATCTAAAAATTTTGATTGCAAACATTAGTTCCATAACTTTTTTTTATTTTTTCACTTTTTTTTTTCTCCAAATACTCAAATTAAAAAATTAAAAAGAGAATGAGAATTAGAAAGAGAAGCAAAATAAGAAGTAAAAGGAGAATAAAATTATGGATACAAAACATGCCTTAAATAGCCTCAAATGTCTTTTGGAAACATAAAATCTATTCATTCACAAATTTTTATCTTCAAATCAGGGCTAGATTAGAATGTTCGTTAGAACGGATCTAAAGCGAATTAACAAATATGAACGAATCATACCTTAATATTGCGAAAGCGTATTCAAGAATCGTAATCTTCCGGATTGATTGAATCACATTTTTGACAAGAGGCTACTACAATCTCTGTTTGTTCCACGCACTAAAATCTCTCTTCTAAAGATGGTGAGACAACTATTCGAGAGAATTTGATCCAAGTTCTCAATATATGAGAATTATGTATAAATTGTGTATGAGATAGGTACCTACTACAGCCTATTTATAGGAGCGAAGCATTCTAAATTAATTAGAATTCAATTAGAATTTAATTACATAATAAATTTATTAAATACTAATTAAAACTAATAAACAAAACGTTACAAAATAGCTCTCACACGGCTAAATAAGCCGTAATATAAAATTTCAAATCCCTCGATACTTCATACGACAAATGAGTCGTGCGACTAAAAAAGTAACTAATAGTGTCATATTAAGGCCCTATTTTGCGCAGGCCTTCTTATACTTCTACTTCTACTTCTTCTCCTACTTCTTCTCCTACTTCTTCTTATTTTTAGAGGGAGAGATGTTTTGCGCAAGTACTTAAAAGATAACTATTTAAAATTTTATTTTAATTGTATATTACCAAAATTAACAATAAATTACCAAAATAACCGTGCCGGGTCCGGGTCCGTGCCGCGTGCCAAATCCGTGCCGTGCTGGGTCCGATTAATATTGGCACGAAATTTATTTTAAAGTTTGAGAAAATTACAAATATGTCATTCTAATTTTTAAGAAGGAAAAAAAGCATGTAATGGAGGTGCTTATTTTTTTTAAAGATTTACCTTCTTAAAATAAGAACAAGTAGTAGAAGGTTGGCTGCGCAAAACACCAATTTTCTTAAAAAATGTGCTTATAAGCCAATTATAATTTTAAGAACCCTGCGCAAAACAACCCTTAATTCTTGCATGATAAAATTTAGTGTTTCCTTCTCCTTCTTTTAACCAAGTTGTTCTAGATTTTTGATATAAAATTCTATCTTGCTGTTTAAGTAGGACTTGGAGGTCTTTTTTATCTTCCTAATTTTGTTTTAATTCTGATTCTGATAATTCTCTTGTTTCCACCTTATTTTCACATTCTTCTATTACTTGTTTTTTATTTTATATATCAGTCTCGACATGTCCGAAGACTTCTTTATTCCAACCTTTCAAGGCGTTCATTAAATTGTTTAGCTTTGTACCCAAGTTATACTTTCGTCTTACATTATATCCCTCCTTTTCCCACGTTGTTTTGATAAATTGGTTAAATTCCTTTTGTTCATTCCAGCAATTTAGTGTTCGAAATGGAGTATATCCCCAATCAATCACTTCTTGGTTAAGCATAATTGGTCTGTGGTCCGAAGTTTGCATTGGCAATGCTATTTGATGAAGATTTGTCCATACAAGTACCCACTCCGGTGAGAGTAAGAACCTGTCTAGCCGACTTGCTGAGGTGTAGCGTTCATTTGTTCTTGTGAAGCGACGCCTTTGCAGTGCCATATCTACTAGATTTGTGTGCCTCACAAACTGATCAAATTCTTTCATTTCATTTGTAGGGCTTTCTAGTAGAGGCTTTCTCTCATCCACGTTTCTTACTTCGTTGAAATCCCCGCACAGACGCCATAGTTCGTTTGGGGCTCGACGCAGTAGTGCAAAAATTTCAGCCCATCATTGCTTCTTTCTTTGATACTCGCATGGAGAGTATATATTTACTATTGTGATTTTTACTTTATCTGCCCCCCATAATCCAGTGACAGCCAACATACCATGGGAGTCCCAGCTATTTTCCATTTCGAAAACTCCTGGGTCCCAGATACATAATAGCCCACCCGATTTCCCTTCTGCATTTTTAGCTCTCCATTCAAACCTATTGGCTGGCCAAATTTGGCTACAATCCACATATCTTATTGAGTCAGATTTTGTTTCTTGTATGCATATCATTTGTATTTTTTCTTTCCAAATTATTTTTCAATATCTCTTCTTTTTTGTCTATCCTTTAAACCCCTTACATTATATGTTGTAATAAGCATCTAAATTTCTTCTTCTGTTTCGCTGTCTGTCACTATTTGTTCAGTTTGTCTTATTGCTCTAATATTTCTTTGGTCTCGTTCTTCTAGCTGACTAACTATAGTTAGGAGTTCTTCTTCTGGAGCATTAGATTTCATTTTTATCTCATATCCTAACTCTACTATTTTTTTTGCTTCCTATTTTTTTTAGACATGCACCATATTTAAAGTTTAAACATGCGACTTCTTTAACTAATATATTGTAAGAGGATTGCTTAGCTATTTTTGCCGCTCTTTTCAGCTCTCTTCTCGTAACTTCTTCTTTTTTTGGTGTGTTTGCCATTTCTTTGTAAAATTTGGCCGTCTTTCTTAGTTGCTCCCTTTGTAGTTCTGCGTTCTCAGCAACCATTAGCTTCTTTTTTCCTTGCTTTTTATTTTTTGCCACCTGTTTCATTTCATGCACCAAAGTAGGCTTGTTAGTATTTAAATATTCTGTTATATTTACCTGGGTTGCTGGGCCTTCATTATTCTCATTTTCCTCCCGAAGCCCATTTCGCCCTTGCTTCTTCAATTTGGGCCTGCTTTGTTTTCTCTGTTGGACAGTCCGCGCCAGCAGCCCAGCCTCTGCATGATGATGATCTGTTTCCTTAGGCCCACTATCATGTCGTCCCCCTTCCTGAGACTTTTAGCGTCTTTCACACGTTATCTCTACCGTTGTTTTTAGGGGCTCGAGACCAGGATTTCTGCCGTGTTTTCCGTCGCCCGCTGCCACAGCTGTCAACCTTGTCTCCTCCAACGGCTCTTTCATTTTGCTCGTTGGAGCCGGTTGCAGCACCCCTCTTCTCTCTCCACTGCGCGACAAACTTTCTTCTCTTCCCCGCCGCACTGCTGCTACCGAAATTAGCTCCGGGAAGTCCTCTTTGATTAGCATTGATTCTCCACTCTCCTGAATCACAATTTGCTTCCGAATCTTCCAGTCCTTAGGAGGTGATTGTAAGCTTTCTTCTTGAATTGTTAATTTGACAATCTCCCTTCCCATTTCGACTTTAATTGGTTTGGAAATCCTTTATAGAGCATCGGTCACT
>JAOWBN010194458.1:0-15363 GCA_028565015.1 Pinguicula moranensis
AAAAAATAACTCTTCATTTTTTCAAAAAAAGTTCTTATAATCCAATTATAAGTATAAGAGGGTCTGCGCAAAACACACCCTCAATTGCAGAGGATAGGATACATCTCAACTCAAGCGGCGGCTATTATATTAACAGAGGAAAGAGACAATGGTGACAACCATAAAAGATTGACAAAAATTAAACCAAGAGAGTTGAGGTTTTCTAGAGGAGGAGAGATAGAAAGTTCAGGTTTTCTAGAAGAGAGATCTTATGCGGAACGGAAGCCGCATCTTGATACGGGGTTCACTTCATCCTTTGATTGTCGGAGATTGGGTAGGAGAGACGAAGTGAAAAAAAAAAGGAGGAAAAGGAAATTGATGATGGTATTAACGAGATCTTAGGAAAGCCTAATAACACAATTAATCTCGCTAATCTATATTCTATATTGCTAATGGCATGTGTATATTTTTAGAGGAATCTATCTTACATATTACATGTGTAAAATAAGAATGGATAAAAGAGAAAGACTTGGAAATGGAAACACGATATTATTCTGGCAAGATAGATGGCTAAAATATACCTGCCTTCCTGTGAAGTTTGACAGACTCTATTTAGTTGCCGAAGCCAGGGAGTCATACCATAGCAGGGAAGAGGAGCCAATTGAACCAATGCTTCAATGGAGCTAGACTTGACGCCGAAATCTATTCGACAGTGAAATAACCTTGCTCAATCAGTTCTGCTCGTGCAAGTACAAATATTCCAAAATAATGAAGACTCTCCTCGGTGTTGGAAATTGAGGGAGGGAGGCACATACACATCAAAAGTGTCTACCTAAAACTGGTCATAGATGCAGACATCATCACCGAAGTCTGAACCATTGCCGATCCACAAAGCCCTCTGGTGCAAATATACTCCAACCCAAATAAATGTTCTGGCTTGGCGGATTACCTTAGACATAGTAGCAACCAAGATCAACTTACTATATAGAGGAGTTCCAATGCAAACAGAAGATCTTCTATGCACTTTTTGCAGGGAAGAAGAAGACACTTACGTGCACACCTACAAATTCTGGTTACTCTTCTATAATTGGCTAGGGACTAACTTTGTTGGCCCTGCTGATGTAAATAATTACATGCTGCAACATCTGGAATTGCAGAATGACCCGCACCGGCCTCAATTGTGGCATGCACGGAGTTGTTACATTTTGGGGGATGGTGAATCAAGCTTGAAATTACTCATGAGTGAAAGGGGATGGTGGATATGGAATGTATTGTCTGCGCTGCGTAATTGAAATTTGTGTATTGTTGCCAACATTATAGATGTTGAATTACATGCAGGAGGATTGCTTGTATATTGCCTATTACTGAATTAACTTGTATGCTCAAACCTATTTACAGGGAAGGTTGTGTGGGCAATATTAGTGAGACTAATAGAAATCTTGAAGATATCTAACAGACTCCATCATTTTGTAATCTCCTACAATTATGGGAAATCAGTCAATTCTGTTTAGATAGTTCCCTATACTTCTGTAAACTTCTGTAACCATACCTGTACACAACTCTATATATTGAAATATACATACTACGCCCGAATCATTGAAGATTCAACGTTTATCTTCCTTCAAACATCTGTCTCCACTTTTTTTTTTATATTTTACATGGTATCAGGGCATCTTGGCTAACACCCTTTTCCTATCGATCTACAGGACTTCATCTTTGCTTCCTAAAACCAAACATACCCAGTAAAATCCCGTCCTTAGGCAGGGTCTGGAGAGGGTGAGATGTACGCAGTCATACCCTCACCTCTCAAAAGAGATGGGGAGACTGTTTCCGTGGTTCATCTTTGCTTCCTGTTTCCTTCAAATATCATGTACCTCTCTTCTTGTGCCTCAAAAGTCATAAATCAAAAATCTCATGGCTTCATCCATTGCTTTTTCATCACCAAGTCTCCCTCAAGTGATCATCACTAAATGTGATGAATCAAATTATCTCGTCTGGGCTTCGTAGATTACTCCAATTCTTCGAAGCAATGAAATCATGACAATTATTGATGGATCTGAAAAACAACATCCCAAATTTCTTAATGCTACAGGGATGGATGCTTCAACTGCTAAGAAATCCAATCCAGATTTCTTATTTTGGTATAAAAAGGATCAGTATTGTTTGAGTTGGATCAAATCAACTCTCACGGATCGTGTTCTTACACTTGTTTTCCATCTGGAAAGCTCCTCGGCTGTATGGAATTTTCTGGCGAATAAATATTCTGGGAAGAGCAAAACGAATTTGTTTGATCTTCGTCGTAAACTGCAAACATTATCTCAAGGGGCCATGTCTTGTGTTGATTATCTTGATTCCGAAAAATTAATTGCTGCTGAGTTACGAATAAATGGTACATGGATATCAGACGATGATCTCATTTCTTACATTGCAGGGGGTCTTAATTCTCAGTTTGATCTTTTTGGGCGAATATCAATATTCTCCGCGAAGAACATTCTATGTCTCTGGATAAATTTGAACGATCGTTGATTTCTTGTAGTGCAAAACTGCCCCCTGTTTTAGCTGAACAAGCAGCCTTTTATGGAGCCTCTGGTCGATCTTTTCATTCTGGTCAACAACATCAGGGAGGACGCCATGAAGGTCGCAACTCATGGCAGCTTCGGTATCATCAGCCACAACGAAATTCTCAGCAGTAGAATTAAGCAGCTGCTCCGCGACGATCAGTACCACCCGCAGCACACTCGTGGGCCTACTGTTCACCCAACGGAGATTGATCAACGACAAGTGCAGAGTGCTCGTGGGCTTGCGGTTCCTCCAGCCCACTTTGGGCTCCAGCAGCGCGGTAGGCCAAGAGGCAGAGGCCGAATGGGCCATTTTTCCAGTGGCCTGGGAATTCTCGGCCGAGGGTCTTCATTTGGGCCAGCCCAATCATCCGGGTCATCTATGCCACATCGAGGGTCTAGTAATGAAAATTTTTCTAATACAAGTTCTGATGCTGTTAAGTGTCAAATTTGTGATAAATATTATCACACTGCCCTGAATTGTTATCAGGGAATGAATTTTTCCTATCAAGGGCGTCATCCACCTTCTCAACTGGCTGCTTTGGCTGCTCAAGTCAATCTTGATATCGATGATAGTGTTTGGTTTGTTGATAGCGGAGCTAATGAACACATTGCCAATGGCACTGCTCCCTTTGTGCAGCACCAACTCTACTCTGGTTCTGACTCGGTTGTCGTGGGTAGTGGTACGGGGTTACGCATTATGAACACTGGTTCTCTACATATTTCTAATCCTGTTGAACCCTTACATCTGTCACGTGTTTTGCATTGTCCTAATGCTTCTGCTAACTTGCTTTCTGCCTATAAATTTTGTGTCGACAATTAATGTTACCTAGTGCTTACTGATTCGATTTTTTTTTGTCAATGACAACAAGACGGGACAGACATTGCTGCAGGGACCGAGTAGTGGTGGAATGTACCCTATTCAGCTGAGATCTCATTCTTTACCTGAAATAAAACAAGCTTTGGCTGATTTGTTGGCACAAAACCTACATTTTCCACTTGGCATGCAAGCCTAGGTCATTCATCTCATGCTCTTGTTCATTTTGTTGTTTCTAGTTTCAATTTACCTTGTATTGGTGATCTTGATTGTGCATCAGTTTGCTAACCTTGTCAGCTTGGAAAAAGCAAACAGTTACCTTTTGATTCATCTACAAGAATTTCATCACAACCTCTAGAATTAATTCATTCTGATGTTTGGTCTACCTCTGTTGTCTTTACTAAAGGTTGTCCATACTACGTGATATTTATTGATGATTTCTCTAGGTTTACGTGGCTTACCCACTTAAGGCTAAATCTGATTTTCTGCAAACCTTTATTACATTTCGTGCAATGGTTGAAAACCAATTTCCACATCACATTAAACAATTCCGATCCGATGGGGGTGGTGTGGTGGGGTGGTGTGAGTTTTGCTCAAATTCTTTTAAAGCCTTTCTTGATAAATGTGGTGTTATTCATCGTTTATCATGTCCTTACACACCTCAAGAGAACGGTATTGCAGAGCTTAAACATCGACATATAGTTGAGATGTGACTCATATTTTTAGCTCAGTCTCGTATCCCGCCATGGTATTATGTAGAAGCATGTTCCACAACAATTTTTATCATTAACCATTTACCCACACGTGTTCTAAATTATATCAGTCCCTTTGAGAAATTATTTGGATCTATTCCTAATTACTCTACATTTTGTTCTTTTGATTGTGCATGCTATCCACTGCTTCGCCCTTACAATTCTCACAAGCTTATGTTTAGAAGTTCAAAATGCATTTTCCTTGGTTCGACATGTGATCTTTGATGAATCAATTTTCCTGTGACATTCTTCTACTACTCGTACCTCCACTGTGGCTGTCTCTGATTCTGGTACTCTCTCATCCATCACAAGTCCTTTTATTTCCTATCCCTTGTCTACTCCTAATGCCACATGTCCAGGTACTATTCATCCAACAGTTTCTCTTGATGTCAGTCTCCAGCCAGTGAGATCCATTCCACTTGAACCGTGTTCTTCCAGTGACATGTCAGCTGCACCTGTTCGGCCATGTCTTTCTGATGGCATTCGGTCACTTCCCATATTGGAAGCTGCTGATCGTCCAGCAGTTTCCTCCACCAATAAGTAACCTCAAAGTGCCCCAATTACCTTATTTCCTATCTTAGAAGATGCTGGCCGTCCAGCACTTCCTTCAGTCCATGGTGTCCAGGTTGCTGATCAACCTTCTTCGATTCATGCTGAAAATCCAGGACAGTCATCCATGCCCCTTCTCTTGGACAACACTCCACCACTCGGCCATCCCTCCGTGTCCATAGAGCTCTCGGGTGATGGATTATCCTTGAGTGCTATGAGTCCCCATTTATCTGGTCGTCCTTCTCGCACCTCACCTAAGTCGATACCTTTTCCTGCCCTTGGAGATGTTTTAGACCAAGGTCCTGAGTTACCCTGTCTACCCCCTCCTCCATCACGAGTTACTCGATCTCAGACAAGTTCATTGCGTCGTAAACAGTTTTCCGACTATCATTTGTGTGCTGCCTCTCATCATCCTTTTCAGGATCTTACCAGTGTTCATGTTCCTTGTGAGCCCACTACTTATCTACAGGTTGCCTCGTCTCCGGAGTGGATAACTGCTATGCATGCAGAGTTTGATGCCTTGGTACATAATCACACGTGGCGCCTATGTCCTCGTCCATCTTTCAGCATGTTATTCAATGTCAGTGGGTATATAAGATCAAACAAAAATCTAATAGATATATTGATAGGTACAAAGCTCGTTTTGTTGCTCGTGGGTTTCAGCAAGAATATGGTTTGGATTTTTTTGAAACCTTTAGTCCAGTTGTCAAGATGGCCACTCTACGGCTTTTCTTGTCTTTGGCTATTCAATATTCGCGGTCTATCCACCAACTCAATGTATCAAATGCATTTCTTAATGTTGAACTTAAAGAGATCGTTTACATGGAGCAACCCCCTGGATTTATGTCTGCTAGTTTCCTGATCATGTTTGCTTACTGCGAAAGGCTCTTTATGGACTTAAGCAGGCACCCAGGGCCTGGTATGTTTGGTTATCTGGTGCCCTTGTCGAGCTTGGATTTATTTGCTCTGTTAATGATTCATCCCTCTTCATATTTCACTCGGCTGATATACATCTGTTTGTCCTAGTTTATGTTGATGATATTCTTATTACAGGATCTTCTCTGTCTGCCATTACTGGTCTCATTAATAATCTTCAGAATGCCTTTCGCCTTCGTGACTTGGGCGATCTTGGGTATTTCTTTGGCGTTGAAGCTATCCGAAATGATTCTGGCTTACATTTGAGGCAGTCCAAATATATTTCTAATTTACTGAAACGATATAAGATGGATGGTGCAAAACCTCTACCATCGCCATGTTGTTCAAGTTTTTTTTGTCACATACTGCAGACACCTCTCCTATGGATACAATTGGTATTATTCTCTATCGTCAGACTGTTGGTGCTCTGCAATATTGCACATTAACTCGTCAAGACATTTCCTTTTCAGTTAATCAGTTATGTCAGCATCTTCACAATCCCTCTGTATCTCATTGGGGGGCCACAAAGCGGGTATTACATTATTTGAAAGGGACCCCTAATCTAGGTTTATGGTACACACCTGGTTCCCTTCAACTTCAGGCCTTTTGTGATTCTGATTGGGCTGGTGATCCTACTGACCGACGGTCTAGGACTGGGTATAGCATCTTCCTTGGATACTGTCTCATTTTCTGGTCTGCAAAGAAGAAAGTGTTATGTCACGATCTACCACAAAAGCAGAGTATAGAGCTCTATCTCTAACTACAGCTGAATTATATTGGATTTGGATGCTCTTTCGTGATTTTCAGATTTATATTGATGATTGTCCAGTTCTATGGTGTGATAATATTGGTGCCCTCGCATTGGCCTCCAATCCTGTTTTTCATGCCCACACCAAACACATTGAAGTCGATTATCACTTTATTCGTGAGAAAGTGCTAAACAAATATATTGTTATTAGACATCTTAGCACTCATGATCAACTGACATATATGTTCACCAAACATCTTGGTACTACTTGGCTTCAATTCCTACGATGCAAGCTTATGATTGTTCCTCCACCCATCAGCTTGAGGGAGCATGTTAGTGAGACTAATAGAAAACTTGAAGATATCTAACAGACTCCATCAGTTTGTAATCTCCTATAATATGGGAAATCAGTCAATTCTCCTTAAGTAGTTCCCTATACTTATGTAAACTTCTGTAACCATATTTGTACACAACTCTATATATTGAAATATAGACAGTACGCCTGAATCATTGAAGATTCAACGTTTATCTTCCTTCAAACATCTGTCTCCACTTTTCTTATATTTTACAAGCAATTGGGGTTTGGGCGTGTATGGTATGACTATCAAGGGTGGGCGCAGAAAAAAAATTTAGGGGGACAAAAAATAATTTATAGGGGAAAACTAAAGAAGAGAGGGAATCCCAACTAAAAGAAATTAGGTGGGATGAGAAAATAATTTTTTTAGAGGAGTGATATGAATTTTATCAGTTCATCAGTTATGAAAAAAATAGTATTTTTTTATCTATACAAACAAAAATAAAAAATATATAAAAGTAATATTTGTAGTGTGCCCTTTGCGATTATAAAAGTTGAAGATTGTCGTCATGGTTCTTCACTCTATTTTTTCTAATTCACAAGCCTCGATAATAAAATAGACAGAGTATGGCACAAAAATTGTAGTAAAAAAAGACAAAAATTGCCGAGTAAAATATATGACAAAGACAAACTCACTGTAATTTCAATTTCCTAAGTTCAATGGAATGAACGACTGGTCAGTGATGTCGATTTGCTGAGATTTTTGGAAGGGAAGTTTATGTTGATACAAGCAAGGCAAAACCTAAAATTGATCCGAGGGCCAAGAAGGATAAAAAAAATGGCCCTCCCTTACTATGACTTTTAAAAGATAAAATCAAAGATCATGTAGTGCTTAGCAAAATAAAAATATTTGATTATTATGTTGTTGGGAGGGTTTTATTAGTTTGGGCTTGGAGAACCATGCTAAGCCCAGACTCTGATCTGGCCCACTCCAACCCATTAGTTCAATCTTAAATAATTAAGAAAAAGTTAATTGCTACTCTATTCTGAGTAAAGAGAATACTCCAAAGTCCAAACAACAGCCCAACCCAACAATTCCTTATCACTCTAAATGGGCTACTTGTATTGTGGGGTTGGAGTTTGTATTTTCACTCTGGAAAAGAAACTTAAGTTATGGGTTGCACTATAATTCTATTTTTGAGTTGGGGGTGGGGGTGGGGGTCTCCACCCCTGGCTCAGCGCTGATCTGTCCTTCCATATTTTGGTTGTGTTCTGAACGGCTCACACGCTTTCTCCGTTGTTCCTGGACTTTGAAGCAAGGAGAGTTCACATGTTTTTGGATGGATGGAGAGAAAAGTGTCTGAATCTTAGCCATCCGTAAGTTTCGATGTTAGACGAATTGGAAAAAACCGTTTTCTCGGTATGGATGTAGTGCACGTCTGCACGACTCGTTTAGTAGCTTTTACAAATAGAATTTCATATGGATCATTATCACAGCACTTGCCACCTTACCTACTCAATTAACTCTTCCAGAAAAATTAACTGATAACTCAAAGGGAAGAAAAAACATTACGATAAATTAAAGTATTCGGTTTGATACTATATTAGATCCACCATTATTAAGTGGTCGCTGGTTAACTGGTTGTAGGTAGACATGAATGAATCTTCTACATTCAATATTGAAATCCTTGGTATCGTTTATATATATACACAAAATTGCGATGCCATAGTACATGATAAATTATACAGCCGAAAGCCACATCACGCAACAAGATACAAATTTAGAAGAGGGAGATTGATTATATTTATTCCAAAAAATTGCCTTATCCTCCCCCCTCCAAACACACAAAATTAAAGTTAAAAAATAAAAATAAAAGATTATTTATGTTGTGGATTGTAAAATGAAACATTAATTTATTTGCTTCCATTTGTTCCCATGATGATATTGGTACTGGAACATTGATTCAGATCCACATCAAATTTCTTTGATAATTGAATGTGATTAACATTTTCCATTTCTTGTAATCTTTTCAATGAATTGGTCAGGCAAGGCAAGGCAATTACAAATGGACTGTACTCTAACTCAACTTATTCCCAACCAAAGGATAGAAGAAATCACACACAATTTCTATTTTTGCAAGAAACTATTAGAAACCCTAACTGAACCATTTTCCCACCAAACCTCCTTTAACACACTTTTCCTTCTTGGTACAATTAAATCAAGATAAGTATACAATCCCATGTTAGTGGTTTGGGTTAGATTAATAGTCCATGCATTGAACTTCAAATAATGTTAAATGCAGTTTAAAGCCAAACACTGAATATAAGTATTACTCATAAGCATTTGTTCATGTATTTGGGAAATAATTAATATTAATAATTTATATAAAATAATTAAATTGGAGAAAACGATGAAAAAAACCGTTCGAAACCTCCCATTTCCCACCCCTTTTCACACTCAGACACGGAACAAACATCCAAATTACACGCCTCCAATGCACATCCTTCACTCCATCCACATATATAAATATATGCATCTATCTGTTCAAGAAAACAACAGATAAAAAAAACTCACAACAAAAAAATGGCCTCTTATGGCTTTCCCTCATTTCTCTTCTTTTGCCTCATGTTCTTCGTTGCTTCTTCAGCAGGAACAAATGGGGACGGTTTAAGCAACCTCAAGTTCCCGAAAACGCAGGCGGAAATGCTGATCAAGAGCCTGAACTTGTTCCCAAAGCACGAAGTGAATCATCATGCCAGGGAGTATGATGTTGGTGCTTCGAGAATCGTGGAGAAGCGGATCAATTTACCGGTACTGGGAGATTCTAGGACGTCTGCAACGGACTTGGGCCACCATGCCGGTTATTACAAACTGCAGCATACTAAAGATGCAAGGTTTGTGTCTTGCTCGTGATGAAAATGCTCTGTTTTCTTTCCCTGGTTTGCATTTTGTGTTTTCATTCTGCCTGGAAGGAAGAAAATCAGTTATGAGCATAGTGTTATGCGTTCAAGTCATAAAAGTTTTGATATTTTTTTGGATATTGCGGTGAAAAAAGTGATGAGGACTAAGTTATTTTACCATCAAACTCTGTAATTTTCGTCCCTCGCCTCTTGCAAACCTTTCTTTAGTTTCTGGATAAACTTCTCGCAGGATGTTCTATTTCTTCTTTGAGTCAAGGAACAGCACAGAAGATCCAGTTGTTATATGGCTAACTGGAGGACCAGGGTGCAGTAGTGAATTGGCTTTGTTCTATGAAAACGGACCCTTCCATATTGCGAGCAACCTCTCCTTGCAATGGAATGATTATGGATGGGATAAGGTAGTATGATCATCAGCTTCATCTTCTCCTCACTCATTTTGTCTGATTTCTCACAATTTTAGTCGCCTGTAAGAAAACTGAATCAACTGGAGTTCTTGAAATGCAGGTATCGAATCTTATATACGTCGACCAGCCAACCGGGACAGGCTTCAGCTATAGTTCTGATGATGATGATATTAGGCACAACGAAGAGGGGGTCAGCGGTGACCTGTATGACTTCTTGCAGGTTTGTTCTCTAAGAGAAGATTCTTCTTGTAGTAAATCAAGTTCCCCTCCTGATCAGGAAATATCTTTTGTTCCACAATCTAGGCCTTCTTCAAGCAGCATCCACAGTATGCAAAGAACGATTTCTACATCACTGGGGAATCGTATGCCGGGCATTACATTCCTGCTTTTGCAGCTCGGGTTTATCAAGGGAACAACAACAATGAAGGGCTTCCCATCAATCTCAAGGCATAATATTTCCCAATATTTTTCTTCAAATTCCATCTCTCCTTCAAAATTTTGTGTAATATATTCGTCTCTTGACAGGGTTTCGCCATAGGCAATGGGCTTACGAACCCAGAAATACAGTACAGGGCATATACTGACTTTGCCTTGGACATGAGGTTGATAACAAAATCTGATCACGACAACATGGGGAGGCTTGTTTCAAATTGTGAACAGTCAATCAAACTTTGCGGTAATTTTCAGTTTCAGCTACCTAACATTTGAATTTCAGACAGTAGTAGCAGGATCATGCTAGTTCCCGCGGTATGAATTTGATTTCCTATTCTTCATTAGGGGCCAATGGCGGACAATCTTGCCTGTCGGCGTACATGGTCTGCAACAACATATTCAATCGGATAGTGAACATTGCGAACGGCATAAACGTAAGAGAAAATAATTTTAGATTGCTTGAAGCATAATGACCAATAAACATTCTTAAAATCAACCTGGTTGATGCAGTACTACGATGTAAGAAAGCAATGCGAAGGCCAGCTGTGCTACGACTTCTCAAACATGGAGAATTTTCTGAACCAGAACACGGTGAGACAAGCTCTCGGTGTTGGAGACATAGACTTCGTCTCTTGCAGCTCCACCG
The DNA here is from genome assembly GCA_028565015.1 of Pinguicula moranensis. Classification (NCBI taxonomy): domain Eukaryota; kingdom Viridiplantae; phylum Streptophyta; class Magnoliopsida; order Lamiales; family Lentibulariaceae; genus Pinguicula; species Pinguicula moranensis. Next base: position 11,018 of record JAOWBN010194458.1, read on the forward strand.
TGTACGAGGCCATGGTCACCGACTGGATGAGGAATCTCGAAGTTGGGATTCCGGCACTTCTTGAAAGCGGAATGAAAGTACTCATATACGCCGGGGAATATGATCTCATCTGTAACTGGCTTGGTAAGATTCAGTAGGTCATTTTCTCGAACACCTTCTAGGCATTATTTATTGACTCCTCGAATGAAATTGGCAGGGAATTCAAGATGGGTACATGCCATGGAATGGTCCGGCCGCAATGAGTTTGCGGCAGCGCCGACGTCTCCGTTCACGGTGGACGGCGTGGAGGCTGGCCAGCAGAAAAGCCACGGCCCGCTGACCTTCCTCAAGGTGCACAACGCCGGCCACATGGTTCCGATGGATCAACCGAAAGCGTCGTTGGAAATGCTGAGAGAGTGGACGCGTGGCAAAACTCCATTGGCAGGAGAAGAAAGTAATCTTGCTCCCATGTGATTACAAATTGCAGAGAAATATTAACTAAGAAATTACAATGCTACATAATTTTTTAAGTGAATCATGTGGGTTCAATTATTTTCTTCGCTAATTTAGCGCTCATTTACTTTTTATTGAATACGCTAATTAAAAAAATATTAACAAATCCCGTAAATAATTATTTCATCAATAAAATGCAGAAAATGCACTATTCAAACGGATAAAATATCCAAAATAACATTAGCAATTTACCGATGGTATAGTAACAAAAAGAAATTTAATCAATACCAATTATTAAAACCTATAGAATAATTGTAATAAATTATGGAAATGCATTACATGCCATTGAATTAATAATCTGAGGAATAATGTGACTCTAATTAAAATATGTGATTGTGTCTGCGTATAACTTGTGTTTAATTATTTAATTCATAAATACAAACTACGCTGTGTGCATCTGTCACTGAATAAGTCAATAAGCTATAACTAAAATAATAATTATATTAAAGCAAAGTACACTCATCTTGACTAACTGACTCAAAATTATATCAATTACTAAGAAGTTATTCAAATATATGAAATAATTCAAACAAATAATTTCATGTATTATTTGAATAATATATGAAATTATTTTTTTCTCGTATGTTAAAATTATATTATTTTCATATGTAATCATATTAAAAAAATGTTATAATATAATTGTTATCCATTACAACTGCTGATAAAAAATTCAAATATATTATAATATTAATTATGTTATTATAATCCAATTTTATGATATGTTTTTCATACCGTATGATCTAATTATATTTCATATAATCCAGACTTTCCAAAAAACTTTTTCATACAATCCAATTATCAGATCTGATATAGCGCACGAAATTTCAACGCACGAACGCAAGAAAATGGGCAAAATGACCGTTTTGCCCCTGTGAAAAATAGGAATGCTGTGTTTAACACGAGGGCAAAATGATCATTTCGCTCCATTTCTTGCGTTTCGTGCGCTATATCATTTTTCAAAAATCTATGGACTTTGTAAATTTTTTATACCTTTGTCCAAACCTAGACTTCTGACACAAGTTTCCTTAATTTTTTTTTTATTACATAACATGACTATACACCGACCCAAAACATCATTTAATGCTAACAAAGGAAAAACCCCAAAGGAACAACTAACCCAAATCTACACTATTTCAACTATAAAAAATCCCCTTATTTTCATTTCAACCTCCCACACTCCAAGCCACTCCTATTGCTTGATCTGATGGGAAACAGAAATCAAACTGCACCACTGATGTTAATCCTTTTGATGTTGTTGTTCTTCACTAGCAATCATGTAATTGCAGCTAGAAACTCGTATCGTCTCAACACAGAGCCTCTTCGTAATTCTCCGGCGGGATACAATTTTTTGGCCTCGAATCCGAGACGGCTTGTTCCGCCGTCTGGACCTTCGCGCGGCATCAATGAAGTCGGTTTGAACGTCGGAGATGGGTCGCCGCCGTGAAGGTTTTTGAAGAAACACAGTTTTTTGCATTGTAGAATAAAAAAGTGTAACATGGCTTTGATGTACATGCAACACTAAGGTTTTCAATCAGGTAATATTTTTCTAATTGCTCTGATCATCATATATCTTCTTGGATCTATTCGGATTTTGTCATGTTTAAGCATCATTTGTTGTTGTTTTTACTTGTAATGGCACTCTGTTAGAGATGGTTAAATCAGATATACATTTTCTATAAACCCTAAACATTGCTTGTAGTTCGAATGCTGTTGAAAAGGTCAAATGTCCCAGTACCTTTAAGATTATGGGGTATTTTTTGCAGGCTTCTTATGCTTATAATTGGCTTATAAGAATCTTTTTTCAAAAAATGATGAGTAATTTTTTGAAAAAATGTGTTTATAATCCAATTATAATTTTAAGAATGTTGCGTAAAATATGGTCTATATCTCTTGCAATTTTATTATGTAGATCCAAAAATATCAAATTTAATCTTATAGGTTTTAACAAGAATTACACTTTTGGTCCATTGAGTCATGGTTAAGTGTGAGTATGTTGAAAAATGTCAAAATTCAGGCACCTTAAAGATTATCTCAGTTTCACTTTTAGTAAACAAGATTTAAAATGAGAGGGTTAGATTTCAATTATCACTAGGTGCAAACAATTTATTTGGGTCACGACCTTGGACTCCTTCGGGGAACTCGAGCATCGCATTTTAACCGATTCATGCATGGGGTCGCCGGGCATAGGCCTCATGGATTAATCGAGTTCAATGTGGTTTCGGATACTATCGTCATCCCAAATAAATAAATAAATAAATATAATCTTATAGGTTTCAACCAAAGTTAATACTTTTGGTCCCAAATTTACCAAAAAAATACTTTTGGTCCCAAATTCAATTTTTACATGACCTGGAATAATAAATAATAATACTTATCATCATATGAGATTTTTATTTTTTATTTTTTTGGGGGGTGGGGTGTGGTTGAATTATCATATGCTAATCTCGAATAATCAGGGTATATTGTGTAAAATTGGGAAGTCCAACATCTCCAAATTTTCTCCATTCTTGATCAAATTTTCTAATATTTTGTAACAAAGGCATAAACTTGAAAAAGCAGAAAAGCCCTAAAAGCTATAAACTCTCCGGTAATAGTAGCGTTTCTGAACTGTCTGGATAGACCCATGAATCTGCTTTGCTGATCCAGATCTGCCGGCAACCCACAGCCCGGCTCCAGAAATGATATAGCCCGCGAATTTTTCAACACAAATCGTGCCAAAATGACCGTTTTGTCATCATGTTAGACACTGACGCAGAGTTCAACACGAGGGCAAAACGATCATTTTGGCACGTTTCGTGCGTTTATGCGTCGAAAAATTCGTGCGCTATATCATTTTTCGCCCGGCTCGCAGGTCCAATTTTACACAGGACCCATCCAGGCCGGGTCTACCCGTGAGATCCGGCCTAGTTTCCAGTTTCATCGCATAGGAATAAAAAAAAAATAAGAATACAAATAATTTGAGCACCATATCTTTGCCGGGGAAAGTGTAACAATAATAACTGATTGACTGATTCTCTATTTACAGAGTGTGAATAGAACTGCCCTGCACATAAGCTACAAGAAGCAAAATATTAATGATAAAATTATGAAGGCAAAAAAAGCATTAGAAAATGCTTCGTCGGGCCAAAAAAATATGTTATCTTTTTTACTTCCGAGTAGTTATAATTGGGAAGAAGGTGAAAGAGCTCCTTCTGATCTCCGGGCAGCATGCCCGGAAACCGACGACTTGTCCGATGGTCGCACGTTGTACTTCTCGTAAACTTTTTCGCGGTTTTCTGACCACCAAGTCTCTGCTTGGTGTTCTCCAAACCTTCTTCGGCTGCACAGGAAGAATAAAGTTACATGAAATGAAAACGAGATCATTGATCTTCTGGTAACCAGTAAGTTTTAGAGTAGTACCTGAAGCGTACACGTTTGAGATCTGTGTTTCCATCTCTGAGAGAAACAAGCGTTATGTACACGCCTGGTTCATATTGTTCAATCCATTCAGCTTCAATATGGCCAGGATTGCCTGGCTCCACCGCATTTCTCGATTTCAAGCCTGTTTCGCTATCCTGATATGCACTGGATTCTCTAGTGTTGAGAGTTTCAGACAAACTGCTCCTGGTAGAGTCTGTATTTGCACCAATACCATTTTGAAGTCTGGGATCTAAGCTAGTTTCACTGCTTCTAGAGGCATCACTAGTAAAGTCAGATGAGCCTTGTATCCTAATTAGCCTTTCTGAATCTGTTACCGAGTTCAATGCTACATGCGAAGCATTGATGGTGTTGGATCTTGAATTGGTTTCTCCATAGGACCCTGGGAAGTGTATGCCATTTGGTTCCAAACCATTGGGAAGGTAAATGAGCTTGAG
>JAOWBN010194469.1:0-15362 GCA_028565015.1 Pinguicula moranensis
AATAGTGTTTGCAAAAAATTATTCCAAAAATGCTTTTCCAAAATTTTAACTTCTAAATAATTACAAAATTACCACCTTCAAAAGCACTCCAAAAGCCACTCCAGAGATGCTTCTGACTTTTGGCTTTTTTTGACTTCTCCATCGCCAAAAGTCAGAAATCAAACGCCAAAATTGCAAACAGTTCAAATAGGCTTTTCCACCGCCAAAAGTCAAAAGGTACTTTTCTGCGGAGTTTGCAAACACTCACTTACTAGTGCGGGGGAGGAAGGGCGAATCTAGCTTTTTTATACGGCGTTATTTTTTTTTGGTGTTGCAGAATGCAAATAAGTTTTTTAGGGGATGATGTTTTTTCGTCAATTGGGTAATAATTTTATTAATTTTTAGAGCATCATGTTTAATAAAAATTATTTATAATATATATAGTTTTATTAAAAAAATATTTAAATATATATATTATTTATTTATTTATATAGATAAAATAAGTTGAACCTGATCTTGCTCCTTCTTCCGCCCTTGGCAGGGAGAGGAGTTCTTTCTTCAAACTAAATAAAAATTTAAGTTAGATTCATTTGTGTAAAAAATTGTTCCTAACTTTAATGATTCCATGGTACTGGAGTTCCACCTCGGATAATAAAGAAATGAGAAATATAAAAAAATGTGAATTATAACTTAAATATCTTAGTACAAAGATTTTTTAAGTAAATAATTCACATTTTACATGATATCGAAGCTGAAAAAGAGGCTTTATTGTCCAAGTAACAATTCAAGAGGTTTCACATCTATAGGGTCTATAAAACCTATAATTGCACAAATATTAGCAATATGAAATATAGATATGTAAGCATGAAAAAGTGTCTGAAAGGTAAATATCAATTATAACCTAATACCTTAATACTAATTTTTTTTAAAGGAATAATTCACATGTAATATCTACATCACAGCTCTATCCATGTTTGCGCTTCCCCACTAACTCCAGCACATTCACGTAGCTACCACGATCTTCTTTGAAGATCAGTTCGTTTGTAGCCATATTCGCAATATAATATTCAGCCATGTCATTTTTTTTAATCTTTTTTTACTTTCTCGTGTGTACCGTTCTCACTTGTATAAAAAAAGCGAACAAGCTATATAGCTGAGATCAGGATTTAGCACAAAGGAAGAACATATGGTCTAAAGCCTCATCCATGAGATGAAAGTTCATATAGAGGAGTTGCTCTGGGGGAAGGTGATACCTCTGTATAAGAAGTGTTTTGGTTGGGATCTTGTCCATCAGAAGCCTCCATCCGAATGCATCAACTTTTAGTAAAGTATTTTAGCACCATATTCAGCCAATTCTGGACGTAATCTTTCTATTTTCCCTAGCTAGAGCTGGAGCTATAGTTTTTGTCAATCTTTATCCTAAGCTAGTTGTGTACTTACGTACGAGCTGTTAGAGTGGAAGAATTGTACTAGAACTTATTATTTTTGTTATTAATCAACCGTGTGTTTTACAACATATTTATAGGTGAGCAGGATCAATGAAATAAGGAAAGATTTGGTATGCAAGATAAGGATTAATTTAGTCAATTCTTCCTTTTACAATACCTTATCAAATCTTTCCTTATTATTCTAACATTGTCCCTCAAGTTGAATGGTAGAATTTCAATTCCCAACTTGGTTAACTCACGTTGGTCCTCGATCGAACTTGGCACTACTTTTGTCAAAATGTCTGCAAGTTGGTCCTCGATTGAACATTTGGAAGGCTAACACCCTGCCTTCGAGATTTTATTTAATGAAGTGTCAATCCACTTCAGTATGTTTAATTTGATCATATTATACGAGATTTTCTAAAATGCTTATGGCAGCTTTGTTGTCACATTTCAGTGAGCATGTAATTCCTACTAGGACCCCAGTTCAGCCATCAACTTTCGCAACCATAGTATCTCAACAAGTTCTCACGCAATCCCTCTTATCTCAGCCTCAGCACTAGAGAGTACTACCACCTTTTGCTTTTTACTTTTCCAGGTTACCAAATTTTCTCCTACTAGGGCAAAGTATCCTGAAGTAGAGCGCCTTTCAATAGGATTACCTGCTTAGTCAGCATCTGTATATCCATGTATCTCTAGATGACAGTGTTTGCGAAACACAATGCTCTGTCGTGGAAATCCCTTCAAGTACCTAACAATCCGTATGGTTGCTTCCATGTGGTCAACCTGTGGCCTATGCATGAATTGGCCGACGACACCACCTACATATGCTATAACAAAGAATTATTACCTCTATCAATATCATACGTAGTAGGATCCTCTATGCCATAAATAATCTCTATCTCGTTGGACGTATTACGTAGCCAATTAGGAGTACAAATGAGTGCCTCGATTGTACCGGGGGCTAAAGAACTCCTATGGGCATCAAAGACTTGACCCCCAATGCTAAATACGGCCTCCGATGGTACAATGAAAATCTGAATAACCAGCACATCTCTTGCCATCTATGCCAAAACTCGTGATTGTAGTCTGTAGAGAAGCTCGTGAGTCGCGATGGAAGAAGAAAAGAACAACTCGCGGCGGCAGCTAGGGTTGGTGAAATGTGAAATAAGTAAAAGGAAAAATTGAAATATTAGTGATGACTGATGGTTGAAGACACACAAGTCACAACAAAACGTGTTTTTTTTTTCATTTTTTTTATTTTAAGTAAAACGTGCATTATTTTTTGGCATAAATAGCAGGATTTTCGCTCAACAAATTTATCCGCTACCGTTACCGCTATTACATCCCTTAACGGTAATGGTAACGGTAACAATAACGGAATTCCGCTAATTCCGCTTTTTGTTATCCACCCCTTAGTAGGTGGATGAAAACATTGTTACCCCTTCTGGTGTGGACCATATCCAACAAATACACACTTAACTGCACACTGGTCAAACATTATACGGTCTACCTTTGGTACATGGACAAATGTAGTACACTCAGAGACATGATGTTGGAGTGTGAGAGTGGAGGGAACGTGGGTAAGTGCACAGAGGGTTTAGAGAGGTGGTTTGAGGACAAGGGTTTTAGTGGGTTGACGGTTGACAAGGTACGCCGCTATGGCAACCACATCGGTCCAGAAGTGAGTAGAAACTTGGGATTCAAGAAGGAGTGCCAGATTATTTCCAAAAGTAATCGGATTTTTTGTTCAACAACTCCATTTTGCTATGGGGTATATGGGCAAGTGGTTTGGTGAATGAGACCCTATTCCTGATTTTTTTTTTGCTTTTTTTATATTGACAAACTCCCTCCATTGTCAGACCGAAGGATGCGAGAGTTTTTGAAACAGAGTATGAACTAAGGCATGAAAACCAACAACTAAGAGTAACCTCATACTTATGTTTCATAAAATAGACCCATGTCATGCAGATGCAATCATCGATAAAAAGAACAAAGTACTTAAATCCATCATGACTTCTACATGGGGCAGGCCCCCAAATGTCCGAATGGATTAATGAAAAAGGTTCAGTAGACCTAGTAGTGCTCAATGGAAATGATTGTCTGTGATGTTTCGCAAAAACACAAGTATCACAAATAAAATTACTTGAATTGTGAAATAACTGAGGAAATAGTAGCTTGAGATACGCTGCTGATGGGTGTCCCAAACGCCAATGCCACAGCTAAAACTATCAATCCACAGTACCTTAAGCTAATAGTGCAGTTCTAGGTCTAGTCACGCCATCAACATAGTAGAGCCCCCCACTTAGTGCTACGCCAAATGATCTCATTGGTTCAAAAATCCTGTAATAAGCAAAAATAGGGGAACATTAGTACCATACAGTTGAACTCGTGAGTCACATGACTAATGGACAGGAGTTTTCAGGGCAAGGAAGGGACATAAGCAGTTTTGGAGCTTGATGTTTGTGGATAGGGCAACTGAACCAGTACCCTAGACAGCGAAGAGATTTCCATTGCAATTTGAATATGACTCCATCGTGATGATGAGTGGGAAATAAAATCACCACTTTGGAGATTCTCCCATTTGCAGTCTGAATCATTTCTATAGCACCACAATCAAATAGCCACATATCACATTTTTTCTACAAACGTCTATGCAGAGTAGGCTGCGGATTCGGGTAGTTGGATTTGGTTTCGGGTCGGGTTATTAGGTGTGGTGGGGTCTAGTGGCTTTTTGGTAATTTTATGGAATTTGAGTAGATGTTTGGGAATTTTAGGGAGATTTGGGGTTATTGCTGGAGTTTCAGGGTAACATTTGAAATATGTTGGAATGGGCCTGTTTTGGATTAGGATGAAACTGTGGGGGCTCATGTATGCGAAAATTTTTTATCCGAAAGTTTCTTGCAATTTTGTGAATCATCGTTGTTTAAATTGCATAAAACTGAAAATGGATTTGGGGATAAAAATCTTTCCCCAAATATGTTACATTATCCCAGATTTTGACTGGTGCCCTCCATCGTTGAAACTGAAATCACTCCAAATCCCGGTGTTTCGTCGCCTGGTTTCGCGACTTCTAAGTTGCTAGTGGTCGCCATAGTACTCTTCCCCTTTCTTCGATTTGGATCAAACAACCAATATGGAAACCCCATTCGGTAGAAACAACCTTCTATGTTGTTATCCTTATTGTCGCAATCTCGAAAATATAACTTCAATTTATTAACCTTTGTCAGCCGGAATGATGTTTTTGGGTTGTTCCGTGATTGACTCGAACGGTTTTTGGCTGAAAACCCTCCTACGATGCCTTGTGATGTAGCAATACCATGAGTTTAAGGATTGAGGATCTCGACCCACGTAGCTTCGCGGTGGACGGCAGCGTACGCGACCTTTACTGAAGGTAATGGCTTCTCTTTCAATAGATCTTGTTGCACAGAGTCATATTCATCATCAGGCGTTGGTAGATTGTTATATCCTCTTCATATTTCATTGAATCCGGTTGTCTCCGATCAATGTCCATCCAACTTTTTTAGAGATTGCTATACATCTCCTCTAGTGTACCGAAACCTTGTGGTTGTCTGGATTCTTTGAGAGTTAGGTTGTAGATCTGTATATCATCCCCTTCGCTTCTAAATGTTGTAGCCAATGCGTCCCAAATTGATTTGGCTGTAGGGTATTTCGCATAAGCATGAGATCGTGCTCCATAACATGAATTAGCCAAGAAATTATGTTTACGTTGACTTGTTCCCATGATTGTGGGAATAGGGGATCCTATTCTGCCGAGGTTGAGGGCCTCCGATTAGATGGGACATGCATTCATGACCACCAATAGTTACTGAGCCGGGACCATAGGTTGTAGTTTGTGTTATTGAGTTTAACACTTACGGTTATGCTCTGATTTGGTGGATTGAATTGCTTTAGCACTGTACCGAGATCTGGCCATGGTTTCCTAGCAGATCCTCGGGCTGCTTGGAGTCAGGAAGCACCATCTTTGGCTGTTTCTTCTCCTTGTCATTGCCAATGAGCAACATTGGCAGATGATAAGAACCAAATGGTTGTTTCAAAATTCAACCATAGGCTCTGATATCATATTTGAGTGGAAGAATTCTAGTAGAATTCAATGTTTTTGTTATTCATCAATTGTGTATTTTACAGCATGTTTATAGGTGAGGAGGATCAATAAAATATGGAAAGATTTGGTGTGTAAGGTAATGATTAATTTAGTAAATCCTTTCTTTTAAAATAGTTTACCGAATATTTCCTTATTATTCATATTCTAACACTAACTCCTCCGACTTTCCACCTTCACTCATCAGACTGCTTAAGATTAAGAGGTTTTGTAGCGAGTAGGATCACAAGGATTTGAAATCATCAAACTCCAATCCTCACAATCTTCTTCTCCAAGGCGAGCTCCGTCTCCGCTCTGCATTCTCCCTCGATCCTTTTCTTGAGATCAATATTTCTTTGTCCTGAGCCAACATGAACAAACTCATGAATCTATCTTTCAAGCTAACATCTTCAAAAGATATACCAATCCATAGCAAGTTTGGTCACCTCGACCCAGGATTTTCTCTATATGTTGTCAAAACTAGTTATCTTTTTGCATTAAGATCTGTAACTCTTTCCACAAAGTGGGTGAACAGGCTTGCTGGGAGGGCCAGGAGTGTGTTCCTACTCCTATCAAAGCTGAGTTCGAGTTCTGCTTTGCATCAATTATCTTGCGGATAAGGTTATCAGGTTCTGAGAAGACTTTTCCATTGTCATTTGATGAGTAAAGCAATATTAAAATATTCAATATCAAGTGAGACAGCCACTAGGACTGGAGATGAGGAGGAGGACGAGGACGAAGACGAGGAGGAGGATGCTGATGAGGGAGCACGCACCTACAACTTGGTGGGATTGGACTCTAAATGAAGCATGACTTTACCTGCCATCAGAGGAGTATTGCTTGAACTCCTTACCTCTTTATCCACTGGGGCAGTGAATGTTAAGTTTGTGGATGGGGAAATTAACTGACTGTTGATTTACTGAACTATTGAACTATTTTATTTGCTGAAATTTGAACTTATTTGCTCTGCTGTTGATATTTTGCTTTGAACTTTGTATGTTTTAGATTATGCGCATGCTTCTGTACACATAATTATTCTTCCGTATGCTTTTTGTTTGCTTTTACGGTCGGTACCATACTAAAGAAAAGAGAGAGAGAAAAATAACAACTTTCGATGCATAAGAGAAATCAACCAAGGACAAAAGTGGGGAAGAAATTTTAAAAAAATATATATTTTGAGAAAGGTACCCGACTTTAGGCTAAGACTAATAGAAAAATCCAAACATTTTTCTTCGGTTCAAAAGTAATCCCTCTGAGTCTAAAGCAAGATTGGGACAAGTGATGGATAGGAAAAAGCAAAAGAAAACAAAAAACAAAAAATAAAGAGAGAATAAAGTATACTCTGTATTTCAAAGGATAGCTAACTAATTGCTTCTATAACATTCAAGGATAGAGGTAGTTACCCAATACTAAGAGAAGAGAATAACAATTTTGATGTGCATAATACACTTGTATTGTCATATATGTAAATACTTTCAAGTCCAATGTATGACTCCAATTAAAGGAATATATATTGGCTTTCAAAATAATGTCTATCCCAATCGCTAACCATTTTATCATGGCAAAAAATGAGGGAGATGAAAAATAAATTGAAGAAAAGTTGGGAGGAAAAATCTATGAGTCTAAGTTTGAAGAAGGGACCTGACCCAAAAGTGAGAAAACCCCCACAGTTCTGACCGAGGTTGACATATTTATGTATGAAGTAACTCTAGAGTTGGTAACGAGTGTAAGCAGAAGAAGTTACATGATTCGCAATTAGGTGTCCACTTTTACACACACACGCATCCTCATTGAGAATTAAGTTTATTTAGATCTATTTGCTTGAGAACAAGCAATGATTCAAGTTTGGGGATGCTGATGAGCCAAATTTATACCTATAAAATGCAAACTAATTGAGTCTAATTTGGTTCAATAAGGATGATGGGACAAACTTTTTGACAAGGTGAGTTAAGATGATGATTTCTTGTTTAGTGGTGTACATGTGTGTGCATTGTTGATTTGGTCCTTATGGAAAAGGAGAAGAAAACTGTAGAGTGAAGCCTTGAATTCTTCATTGAGATTCTCCATTGAGACTGATAATTTACATGTTTACAACATTGTCTTTAAATAGAGTCTTTGAGGTCTAACTGTAGAGTGCTGATACATGTTTTGGCGTCTTGTTTTGCTCATGTTGATGCAGGAAGGGAGCATGAGCTTCATTGTGAAAGTTGAGGTGGAATTCTGAATTCATCGTGAGCTCAACCAAGATTCTCGCTGCCTTCCTGGTTGACTTCTCCAAGGCTTCTAGTGTCTTCTTCATCATGGGTTTGACTGGGAATTTCTTCAATATGGGCTTAAGAGTTTGGGCTAGTAATAAAGTAAGCGAGCATAGACCCGGAAACTATAGAGGGGGTGAAATGAAGACCCATGGACAAAGTCCCAGAACATACGAAGAATCCTTTTTATGGCATGTAGATGGAGATCAGTGGGCATGTACTGGCAAACAGAGTTAAAAACATAGGTCAAATCGGGACGGGTGATGGTTAGGTTCTGAAGAGCACCAACAAGAGAACGATACATAGTAGGATTAGGCAGAGGTTCACCCGCAGAGGAAAGATACTGAGAGACGGCCAAAGGTATAGTGATAGGCCGACTGTCAAGGAGCTGAGCCCGGCCAAGGATGTCACTAGCATATTTCATCTAACTAGGGAAGAGACCACCATCAAAGGAAGTCGCCTCTATACCAAGAAAGTAGGTGAGTGCTGAATGCAAGTGATTGATGAGCCGATCCAAAAGAGAAGTACTAGAACCAGTAACAATAACATCATCAACATATAGAAGGAGATAAATAACAGCAGACTCTCTAGTAAAGATAAATAACGATGTATCAGCATGACTGCAGATAAAGACAAGAGTTAGGACAAAAGTACTAAAATACTCAAACCAGGCCCAAGGAGCTTGTTTGAGACCATACAAGGCCTTCTTGAGATGACAGACATGATTAGGATTAAGTGGATCAACATAACCAGGAAGCTGTTCCATATATACATCCTCAGCCAAGTTTCCATTTAAGAAGGCATTCTTCACATCCAATTGTCGAAGGGATCATCAAAAAGAGACAACAATAGAGAGAACAACAAGAACAGTGATAGCTTTGACAACAAGAAAGAGGGTGTCAAAATAGTCCAAGCTGGGTATCTGACTGAAATCACGAGCAACTAAACGAGTTTTGAGACATTCAACGGAGCCATCGAGGAGATATTTAGTGCAAAACACCTACTTAGAACTAACAATATTATCATGAGAGGGACAAGGAACGAGCTCCCAAGTATGGTTCTGATTAAGGGCAACGATTTCCTCATCCATAGCACAGATCCAAGTAGGATGCTTAGAAGCGGTCCAAAACCCACGGGGCTTGGTAGAAGCCAAGAGAACAGTGAGGAAGCCAGTTGGGACAACATCACAATAATAAGCAATAGTCTTTGGACAAAACACACCGGCTCGAGCACAGGTAATCATGGAATGAGAGCTAGCCATAGTGGTGGTGTAGAGGATGATGGTAACTCAGAGATTGGAGGTGAAATAGCGGAGGTAGCCACAAAAGAGAAAGGAGAGTCATCTGAGGGTAAGGAAACTGAGGAAGGGGGTCTAGGGGAGAGATGGAACAGGGAAAGAATGGGGCAGATATGGATGGAGAGGGTACAGGGGAAGCTATAGCAGGCTCAAGAATCTTAAGAAATGTCGAGACATCAAGATCAAACATGGACGAAAGTGGCGATGAGTGACGACTAGGGTAGCAGCTTTCATCAAAGCAAGCACGATGAGATATGTATGTACTAGAGGTGAAGAGATCAAAACAGTGAAAACCTTTGTGGGAGGAACTGTAACCATGAAATAGGCAAGGCAAACTGTGAGGAGCAAGTTTATAAGGGGCATAATCCTGTAGATAAGGAGAAACTCAACAACCAAATGGATAAAAATTATCATAGATAGGTGCAGAGCCATAGAGGAACTCAAAAGGAGAGAGACTTGATAGGAGAGGGGATGGCAACTGGTTGATGATGTAGGCCGCAGTGCTAAATGCATCGACCCAATGAAGGAGGGGAACATGAGAGTGGAAAAGAAGTGTAAGACCCATTTTTGTGATCTGACAATACTTGCGCTCGGTGCGACCATTTTGAGCAGGGTTGTAGGGACAAAATAGTAAGTGCTGATGCCATGTGATGTGAGATGGTGTTGAAAGCGATGATTTGCAAATTTAGTGCCACCATCACTTTGAAACTGTTGAATAGAGGTGAAGTGTTGTTTCTCAACAAATGCATGAAAATGAAGGAAGGTGGCATAAAAAAATTGATTTTTGTTTTAAGGGATAAAACCATGTAAAGCAGGAGTAATCATCAACAAATATTATATAATAACAAAAACCAGAAAATGATAATACAATGGTGGGTCCTCAAAGATCATAATGTATCAAGACAAGTGGCCGTGAGGAACGCTTGTGAGTAGCTACAAAAGGTAATCTGACTTTTTGCCATTTCACAAGATATACAAATATGAGGAGCAGGGGATGATGAGGTGAGCAAAATATGACCCTAACAACCTGACAACGATATAGTAGGTGATGATGTGTGACCTACGCAAGCATGCCATGAATCAAAAGTGCTGCTAAGGCGAGATACCGATAGGGAGGTCAAAAGAGCAAGGATGCAACGGTCTAGCACATATAGTCCACCATCATGCGGCCGATGGCCACCACCTGTCCCGTGTGACGACTCTAAATCACAAAGCAAGAATCAATAAAGTTGATGGCAAGAAAAATCTGAAGTTAATTTACTAATAGATAAAATATTTTTTGTAAAAAAGGGGACAATAAGACCATCAAGTAAAGATAAGGAGACAGCGGAAACATAACCAATATAAATGATGTATAGAGGGGTACCATTACCAACAATGATACAGACCTTACCCATATAGGGTGAAGTATGATCAAGAGTAGTTTGAGTGGGTGCCATGTGTTCGGAAGCACCAGTGTCCATATACCTGTCAGAGACAGAGGAACTACAAAAGCTAGAAATATGGGGAGCCGCAGGGGATGGTAGAGGAGTGTGACTCCCATAGGAGGTGGAGTTGGGGTAGGTAGGCCAACAAACCAGGGAGTAGGCATAGATCCAAAGTATAGGTGTGAGCCGGGAGAGGGGGTAGGAGGCAGAGGGGTGTTGGACGAAAGGAAGACTATATGGGCTTGGGCATGTGGCAACCTAGAAGGAGACCCATGAAAAATGGGTTAGAAATCGGAAGCATATTGTAAAGAGGCATAAGATGGACCGAGTGGCTCATTTGTATAACTTCCAGCAATGGTGTGGGCTGGCGCAAGAGTCCCAGCAGGAGTATGAGGTCGGGGATGGGCCATGGGTGGCAGCAGGACATACGAAGCAACTTTCCCAGTAGGAAATCGATCGGGAAAATGCCCAAATGAGTAAGAATAGGGATTAGACAGAGCCACGCTGTACCAAACAGCACCATAAGGTCTAGCAGCCGCAAGATTGACCAAAGTTGCGACATAAGCAAACTTCAGTGAAGTATAACGACCCCTACAATTGTGAGCATAATGCCCATACTCTCCAAAAATTGGACATCGAGGTTCACAGGCTTCTCGGTCGCAACCTCTTCCTTGAGCAAAGTTGGAGCCATGAGGCTGAAATCCAGGAACATGGCGATGGATGGGAGAAGGAAATGAGGTAGGAGCATACGAGGGAGATGGGTGCGGGGCATAAGGGTTGTATGAAGCGGTACTGGATGGGGCGGGCAGAGATAGTATAGGGGCAGTGAGGTGATGATACCAGGTTGGAGAAATAGAGGGATAATGTGGGGAAGGCAGCTGAGGACCAGGAATGGAATACGAAGTGAGGGGGGATGGAGGGCAAGAGACGGCTGGAAAGGGAGGAACTGTCGGAGTAACTACAACAAATGCAAAGGCTAGAGGAGCAGGATATGAGACAGTGCGATTGTAAATGGCATGAAAGTTTTTGGCACAGACTAAGATATCTTAGTCGGAAGGCAACGGATTTAAGAACAGCTGGGAGCCAATGAAGATAGCAAATTTAAGCCTTGGGCCACGGAGAAACCAATGAGATTGATCAAAGGGGGAGATGGGTCGGCCAATGGAAGCAAGCTGCTTGCACAGATGGAAGAACTCCTGAGCATAGTCTTTTAGAGATAAGGTGCCATACTGAAGTTGCTGAAGTGCATCCCAAAGACCAAGCTCTTGGAAGCAGTTGGAGCTACTGAATTCGTGATCTAGAGCGCTCCAGATGCCGCAAGAAGTAAGTTGGCCAGTGATAACTCCGTAGGAAGCATTTATCAAAGAAGAAATGAGTAGACTATAGGGTTGGTGATCAAAAACCTGCCACCGCAGGAAGGCAGGATTGGGTTTGGTAGCATCAGTGGGATCTTGTTCAGGAGGCACAATTTTTGAGCCATCAACATAGGTCAACAGTCCATGGTGCTGCAATAAGGATCGTGCTTGAGTCCGCCAAAACCAAAAGTTACGGGGAGTGAGCTTGGCAATGACAAGATGAGAGAATTTAGCTAAGTGAGAGAGAAATCTATTGGAGCAGGAGGGGCCATGAGATCTAGCAGTGAAGAAAAGAGGGTAGCAGAGAAGGAGGAAGGAAAGACGCGGAGCACTCTGAAGCTTCAGGGGGTGGCTCCAATATCATGACAAGGTGAGTCAAGCTGATAACTTCTTGTTTAGTGGTGTACTTGTGTGTGCATTATTGATTTAGCCCTTGTGGAGGAGAAGAAGAAGAAGAAGAAGAAGTAGAGTGAAGCCTTGAATTCTTCATTGAGATTCTCCATTGAGACTGATGATTTACATGTTTATAGCCTTGTTTTTAAATAGTCTTTGAGGTCTAGCTAGCTAACTTATGAATTGCTTGTTTTGGATAAGTCTTGTTTTGCTTGTGTTGCTGCAGGAAGGGAGCAAGAGCTTCTTTGTGAAAGTTGAGGTAGAATTCTGAATGCATCGTGAGCTGAGCTAAGATTCCTGTTGCCTTCCTGATTGACTTCTCCAAGGCTTCTAGTATCTTATTCATAATGGCTAGACTGGGAATTTCTTCAATATGGGTTGAAGAGTTTGGGCTAGTAATAGGGTCAACACCTTTTATACATGTTTTCATTCCTTTTTGCATACACAAGCCATTTATTACTCTTTGAGAGAAAAGGAAGAGATACAACTCCAAAAGCAGAGGTTTTACCCCAATTATTTAAGATGTGACACCAATTCCTTATTCTATGAGTATGCAAGGTGATATGCCACACCACACTTGGTAGGCGGATGATTGTACCCCTACACTGTTCTGGAAGCTTTCACCGTGAAGCTACTGAAACGATATAAAAGGCAGAACCAACACTAAGAAGAGAAGAGAAGCATGAGAACAGGAGAGTTGAAGAAAAGAGGGTTTTGAGTCACCATCTTGCAACTCTTATCTAATTCTATTCTTGTCTTGTGATGAACTCAATGTTTTGTGTTTGTAGACCAGTTCGTGCCTTAAGCATGAGCTAAACCTTCAAATCCACGGGAGCGATGTAACCCTCAAGGAACTCAGAGAGTTTATGGAATGTTTACCATGTTTAGTTGTCTTTATAGTGTTTGATTTTGCTGTTCTTCATCCTCGTCTATTTATGTCTGATCAAACGTGAGTAGATGCACTAAGGGCCTATTTTGCGCAACCTTATTAAAATTATAATTGGCTTATAAGCACATTTTTTCAGAAAAGTAGTGTTTTGCGCAGCCAACCTTCTACTACTTGTTCTTATTTTAAGAAGATGAACCTTCTAAAAAATAAGCATCTTCGGACATGCTTTTTTTCCTTCTAAAAAATAATCACCTCCTGACATATTTTTCCCCTTCTTACAAGACAATATTACCCTCATGAACTATTATGTGAAGGTTATTTTGGTGATTTACTATTAATTTTGTAATATAATTAAAATAAAATTTTAATAATTATCTGTTAAGTACTTGCGCAAAACACCACCCCTTCTAAAAATAATAAGAAGTAATAGAAGAAGTAGAAGAAGGCCTGCGCAAAACAGAGCTTAAGTATCATTAGTATTATGTGATCTAGTGATTGAATGGTGTTGCATTAATTATCTCAAAAGAGTAAGGTTCAAGTTCAAAAGCTTACCAAATCTTAAATATCATCATTGGGTCGGGTAGACCCGACATCGACCATTAACGATAGTGAGATCGGCCGAGGGTCCGAAGTGAACCTTTGGACTCCATGGTTTTGGGCCGCACATCCAAAGCGGAACTAACTTATCAAATCGAATGAATTTGCCTTGGATAATGGATTTTTTTTATCCAAAAAATTAATAATTTTATTAAAGTAGGCTAAAGCCTAAAAGATATGTACATCCTTAAGTTACTTCCTGCAACGCCTATGTAAATTTACAACACAGTTGGGGGTTTTAGCTTGTCATATGTATTTGCTCACAACCAAGTAGCTACTTTGGTGTGTTTCATAATTGAGTCCATGCAGGGCTCTCTACCCTGAAATATGTAAGCATTTCTTGCTTTTCGAATCTCCTAGACTAGACTATGCCAGATCAATCTTCACACTTCACACCACTTTTTTTGTTTGATGACGCCTAAGTGGAGTATGTAGTGTTGTTATGGTTTATTGCTTCCTACTGATTCGTATCCAAGCCATCTGTATAATTTCTGCCATATTTTATATGTACCGCTGCATTCAAAAAATGTGTCTCAGAGACACTTCTTGTTGATGACATAAAGCGCATCTTGGTGCCTGTAACTGGGCCGTGAGTATTCTCCTGCTATATAGCTTGGCAAACATCGCTATACGCTCTTGATTTAGCCGCCACACAAACGTCTGGATTCGTATCGAGGAGCCTTTTCCCCAACTAGCAACAAGTACCTCTTGTTCCTGCAAAGTATAACCCATGAAATTTGTCAGTACTGTGTATGTTATTTTCACGGTGTATACCTGTCTATCTCTGTTCAGCTCTCATCTCCAGCTATCCTCTATGTCCTCGGTTAGCTCTATACCTGCAATAAGAGATTCTAGAATCAGTATTAGTAATAATTCATACTCATAAAGAGATCTGCGCCAATACCATAATCACACAACCTCCTCGCTTTCCGAACCAGTATTAGTAATAATTCATACTCATGGATATTGACCCCTCTATTTGGATTTTTCGTTTCCCTTGTGATTATCTCAACTCATTTGAGTTGTCCTTACCTCAATCATTTTCAATGCACCACTTTCTCCCACTGTGCGGGACCATCCACTTCCACACCACACCAACTTGAAAATACAATGGCTGCTATTTCATTTATGGAGTATCCTGCTATACGTGGTCACCATTTCGTACATGACAATCTCAAATCTACTTTGGCTTAACTCGAATAAATTTCTAACGACCCGTTGCGTAGCTACTTGGAATTATAGAATAGACCTTTTCGCCATCCTACTCCACTCCTAATTAATCGGATTCATGGCAGGACGTAAAGAAAAGGTCATAGTTTTTATAAACCCTAATCCATGCTATTGGATTGGAGGATTTCGCAATGGACTACTGAGGAAGGAATAGAGTTTTTGGCTCAAACTCCCATCTGAAAACCATTTTTCATCTACTTTCTACTGGTATCACTCACTAGACTATATATCTCGGTTGGCCTTTCTCCTCACGGACCACGATTGTCTCCGCATAGTCCTCGTACAAGCAGCGACAGAGTTGATGTTGATGGGACGCGTTGTTTCTTGTTGAACCATCGTGGCTTTTGGATTGGCAGGTTACATAGTTAGTTTGTGTTTGCGACAGAGTATCTGGGAAGAAGAGAAAACGAA